>VXCM01008446.1:16867-29949 GCA_014773175.1 Lucifuga dentata
GGGATTGCGTGGTCATAAAATGTCATGCTTGGTCTCATTTTGTTCGGGAGAATCTAAGCTTTCCATCAATATTGATATATCTCCATTTTATTGAGAAATGGTGATTATATAATGTCACAAGCACGACATAGGGATGAGTGCATCGGCAGACCGGTCTCTGGTCTGTCAGTGAAATATTACGCACACAAAATGCAGGTGAAAACATATGCCTATTGCCATGGCTATATAAAAGCTGATAGGACCAATGACCCATCAATCAAATCCTCTGCTAGTCTACTATCCAATAACAGAGATAGATTTTAATATTTAGACCCTCCTCGGAAATTACATCATCGAGAAGTGACAGAGCTACGTATAGCTTAGCTAGGCTATCTTGTGCTTCAATTACATTTATCTCGGGATTGCGTGGTCATAAAATGTCATGCTTTGGTCTCACTTTGTTCGGGAGAATCTAAGCTTTCTGTAGATATTCATATATCTCTATTTTATTGAGAAATGGTGATTATATAATGTCACAAACACTACACAGGAAGTGCTCGGGCCTGGATACGGGCCACGCAGGCATTAACAGGACAAACACGCTTTGCTGCTACAACTCTTCTTTGATAGAGTCCCACAAATTCCTTTTCACACGTTTTGCCTCCATCTCTTCAGTTTGGGTTGTTGTTGTTTTTCCTCCAAACTTTATTTATAACAGCACTAACAGCGTCATTTTGACCAGTGCGACATTTCACGCTGCATTCCTATTGGTTGGTTAGTAGACAGGTCATAGCAGTGTCCTAAATTTCTTACACTGTCAGACTTTTGTCACAGGCTATCTTTAGTCATAAGACTGTTACAGCGGCCATCTTTGAACCTCTGTCACGGTGCGATGTAGAGGACCACCATTGTGGAGCCACGACCAAAGATATCACCACGATTCTTTCACGTTGGTCATCTTTCATCTGGGGCAGCCCAAAAAGTGTGTACCGGGCTTTACTATACCTATATAGTAAAGCCCGGTACACACGGTATATAGTGTACCTATATAGATGCTTTCATCTATATAGGCCACGCCCATTTCTGTCTGGATAGATTTTCTGCCATTCTGAAGTTTTTCCACAACAGTTTTTTCATTCCTTTTGGTACATGTTTTGCACAATTGACACCAAATTTGGCATGTGTAATCTCTGGACCAAGCCAAACAAAAGTCCCATTTGATGTTGATTAAAATTTCTCATCGTTTTCCCATAATTGGTTTCCAGAGTTGAGTGGGCATCACTCATGCTTGTTTGGGCTTATAAATTTTGAACCGTAGGTCCAACAGTCATGCTTATCATTCTTATGCTTATCGTGCTTATCATGCTTATCCTTATCATTCTTATTATGCTTATCATGCTTATGCTTATCATGTTTATGCTTGTTCTTTATGCTTATCATGCTTATCATGTTTATGCTTATTCTTATCATGCTTATCATGCTTATCGTGTTTATCGTGCTTATCATTCTTATTATGCTTATCATGCTTAGCATGGACATGCTGCGGGAGGTCTGTATCACATCCTTGATAGCATTCACCAGGCCGTGGGACTGTTCGTTTGGAACAGCCCTAATGCCCTCGTGCCACCAGGAATCTCTCAGTACATTTACTTGCACATCAAAACTTCAATTTATACTCTGATTTAGGCAATAAATAGATTTATTCAAATGTTATGTACAGTAAACACAATCAGATTCAAAGTTGGCTTACTCCAGTCACAGACTGAGATTGTGATCGTATCTCGATTTGTTCAAGCATGTAAATGATGCATTGTGTTGTAATCAGTGAGCCACTTCTGCATGCATTTCCTCATCTGTCACCCTCATACTCTTATTAAGCAATGAGTCATGTATGTTGGCGAATGACAGAATCCTATGAATTTCTTCCACTACTTGCTTTTTAGCCTTAGTTGCTGCAGTAGAGTGTAGCGTGCATGTAATCATACTGTCTGAGAAAGTTCTCAAAATCTAGTCAAGACATTATTTTATGTGTATTTGCTCCACGTGGTTTTGTGATTCAGCATGAAAATACGCTGCATTTGGCCTTATGCTGTATTGAAAAATAAAGCCCTACGATCTCCATCACAGTTTGTCTCGCTTTGCTCCTGTAGATCTTTGAGTACTCACTGGTGCAGAAGAAGTACACAGACTGGAGTCGGAAGCTACAGAAACAAGGACTGCACTCGCTGTGGCTAGAGAGGGACACCCCGGTGACCCACATCACCTTCAACCCCCAAAACCCACACCACATCATTATGCATGACATGTACATGTGGTGCATCATTGACCAGAGTCTGGTATGTTGTCAGCAATCTGTGTCAGCTTTATACAAAGCCTGAACTAGATTGAGTTTTATAGTCTGTTAAGAGTTTCTCCGTTTGTCCCAGGTTAGATTGTAAGAAATGCCTGTTTGGATATTTGAAGTGGTTTTTCCCTTTACTCCTAAATAGGAAATGACCAGTTCCCTGCACACCTGGAGGATAACTGTAGCCATGTGCTCAATTTGTGTCTTTGTTTCCAACACAGCCTCTTCCTGAACCAAAGACTGTGCTCTACAATCAGATGATGCTCAGGAGTCTTCCTGAGGCAGAGAGGAACCGACACAGTCATGCCTTCAAGATATGCAAAAGCTTCCAGGTAAGATCATCATCATCATCATCATCATCAAAGTATAGCTGAACTTTTCCTGCTGCACCAACACAGAACAAACCTGCATATATTCAATTGTTTTGTTTCCTGTTTTATATGCCAACATGTCCATCAAGCTGATCACTTGATATTCCCCACAGCACCTAATGTATGTGAGTTTACTAGAAGACCATTCTCTGGTGGTGGTGGAGCGCCCCCTTCTGGATATCAACTCTCACTTGCCAGCACCCATCCGGCAGAAAAAGTTTGCCACATAAACAAATTAATTTTATCTCCATTACAGGAAGTATGAGAGCCCAGATGCTACTTTCAAGTCACATCTGAAAACATCCAGAACGCTTTTAAGTGAACCAAAAAAGCAGACAAAATTTTTTTTTTTTTTTTAAAAACCTTTATTTAATCAAGGGAATTTCACTGAGCATTAATGCTCTTTTTCAGGAACGCCCTGCTCACACATCCACACCCACACTCACATTCACACCTGGAAGTTGCTCAGTACAACCACAGACTTCTCAGCTGGCCACTGAGCAGCTCCCCTGGAGCATTTGGGGGTGAGATACCTTGCTCAAGGGCACCTCAGTGGTGATAATTAGGGAGGGGCAGGTGCTGCTCATTCACCTCCCCAACCCAGAATTTCCTGCCAGTGCGGGGATAGTTCACTTCTGATTTGTATTTGTCATTTTCCGTTTGTCCTGAACTACAACAGAGAATAATTTGAGATTATTACTCCTTCATTGCTTTTTCAGTTTTACAATAATAAGCCTCAGTGTGTTAGTGCCTTACTGTAATGAATGGAATACCTTTGTAAGTATTGTGCTTTTACCATGAAGCTGCATTGATCCTGTGTTTTTGTCCAGCTGGAGGACATGTTATGGTCCTATACTTTGTAAAAAGAAGTGTTTGGATATGGAATAAATGACTATTTACAGTGTCTCCTTTGGATGTAAATGTAATTTCTATTCTGAACTTTTTTATGTCTTTGGTTGGCTTTTTAATGAATTTCACCGTAATCTAGTTTGTTGTCTAGTTTATCGAGCTGCCAGCTACTCACAAGTTAGCATTTTCCTCACAACACAAAGAACATAATATCAGTATTCTTCGACTGACACTAAGTGTCATAAATCTTAAAGGTTACAGTACCTGACTGGTCCTGACATTATGGACACATAACACCAATAAAAATAATAATCCGAGCAATTTCAAGAGGGTTCCCAGCACTTCATGCTTGACCCCAAATAATCAAGTAATTTCAAGAGGGTTCCACATACTTCGTGCTTGGACCCCAATTATTAAACTAAAAAATGAGAAAAGTATGAATAGCTCCTACACTTCCTATAACTGAAGACTCTTGGAATCCCGCAGCCTAAGATCCACACTACTCTTTTCTCACAGGCAATATCAAGTATCTGGGAATCAATTCCAGGCTGCCGGAGATTTCTGGACAAAATTTGTAGTGACCTGAAACGATGGAACAATCTTCCCATCTCCCTTTTAGGAAAAATAGCCACTATCAAAATGAAAATATTACTACAAATTACCTTTTCTCAGTGATTCCATTCAAACCCACACCCCAAATGGTTTAAATCATTAGACTCTGCCTTTCAAAGTTCTACTGGAAAAATTAAAAGGTAAAATCAGTTTGTCCACTCTTCAGAAAAATATCAAGGTGGTCCGGACACACCAAATTTTCTACATTACTATCTGGCTAATCAGGTACAATATCTGATCAAATGGATTCGTCCAAACCCAGTCCGCAGCTCATGAATAGAATTAGAACAGATAGAATGTTAATTTATGAATTATCTGCATAGAAATTCACGAAAGTGCAGGAAAAAAGGTCACCGAAACTCTACAATTTTAATAGGCCTAATTTGTCAGTCAAAAGTCTCGGACCGTTGTTTGTTCGTCCTGGTCTGAGACTAAAGGAATTCTGGGGCTGCTCCGAGGCCCAGATGAAATCTGGAGACTCATTAGCTACTTGTAGTTCAAGTTATGTGAAGTGAAAAGCCTTTAAAGAATTTCGTGTCATCTGAATGTGGCCTGACGCCGCTCCGACCCAAAGATGCGCTTGCTATAGACTTTACCGATCAACCAATGAGAGACGTCCCATTTTGTGTAACTCGTCTTGACGTCTCTCAATCTGGCCAATCAGCGAAAAGACACGGGGATGCCGCCTGTAAGCCACGCCCACTCTAGTGTTTATGCGGGCTTGACTGACAGAGCAAAGTTCGGAGAGTCAGATTGAATCTCAGTTTGTCATTTGGAGTTATTTTGATTTATGCCTCTGGATTTGACGGTAATGACGGACTAAAGTGTCGTCATGGCGGTGAATTCGGTACACTGGTTTCGCAAAGGTCTGCGGTTGCACGATAATCCGGCGCTCCAGGAGGCCCTCAGTGGAGCGGACACGGTGCGCTGTGTTTATATCTTAGACCCGTGGTTTGCTGGCTCCGCTAACGTGGGAATCAACCGGTGGAGGTAAATAAAGATTATCTCTGTAACATGTATGTGTTTAATGGTTAAACACGACTTATGATGTGAGCATAATTCATTACTATTGGTACGATTGTTTGGATTCTAACTGCAGCGCCCGGAGTTTAGGCTTGGGCCTCCGTGAGAAAGCTAGCATTAGCTTAGCACAGACAACTCCATGCTGAGACACAGCAAAGTGTTCACACATCTTCACCTAATCCATGCTGTTGCAAGTTTGCCGTACATCAAGCCACTGACGCGAGAGTCAAGTAATGTTAAACCCAATTCACTTAAAGAATTAAAGTCAAACTTTCCTCGCTGCTCTTTGTCAGATTAAACATGAACACAAAAATGTCATTGGAGCGAAAAGCACATCGCTGCGTAAAATCCAGATTTTAGCGAAAGCATGTCCTGCCAGATTATACAGATATATTATACGTTTGTGTGAATTCAGAAAATCTGATTTTCTGTATTTGCCTTTGCCGAAAAGAAATACCACATCAATGAATGTAGTGTTTTATGTAAAATAGAAAATCGACACGTATGGATTCCTGCATCATATAGCCCGGATACACATACAAAGCTACTTATGCCAACATCCCTGCTAACATCTGTTTTAGCAGTGTTAGAAACGTCAGGCTGCATACAGCAGCAATATATATAGTAATATATTGCTGTAATATAGCAATAATATATCACTCTGTTGCTCTGATTTTTTTTTTTTTTTTTNATTTTTTTTTTTTTTTCTTTTCATCAGAAACACACTGTACATATTGTTGTTGAACTGTCACTGCAAGGTCAACACTTCCTGCTGGTTTTTCACAATAAAATGCTTTGGCTGCTTCACAGAGAGGGAGGGTATGACTGCAGTTGTTGTTTACTGATTGAAGCAAACTCAAATGGGAAAAACTTTAAAGTGGAATTTTTTTCACTTGCTGTTAAAAAAAACACATACATAGGAGAGGATGGTATTTATTTTTTAATCTAATAATAAGAAGTTAAGCATCACTAGACGTGTAATGATAAATGCACTCAGTTTTTCAAGCATCAAATGATGAGACGAGTTTCTCACACAATTAAAATCTTACCAAATGAATTTATAGTTCTGGTAAAATAGCAAGAATTGTCAGCTATAATAATTACTTCTCTGACTTTTTTCAGTATCTTATCAAGAACCAGCATAGAAGACAAATGGAAATTGTGAGTTCATAGTGCAGAACAGAAAAACCCTTACAATGATAGATTCTGTCAGAACAGCCCACCATTATATTTGTCCTGTCCATTTTCTGACTGCCTGCCTGGTATATGAAATCAACCAAAATGTCATATATCTTTGTCTTCAATGTTTGTGGTTGTGGAGAGTTTGTACATCCATGTTGTTATTTAACTAATCTAACTTTAAAAAACTGTACAACTTTAAAACAATGTGGAGAGTTTGGGGGATTTATCAGTTCTCAATTGAAGAGTATAGGAATTTTTCTATCAACATAATGACTGCACCACTTAAAGTAGTGAACAGTATCTACAGTATACATTAAAATACACTATTTTACAGTAATGTAAAAGTATGGCATGGTGCAAAAACAACAACCAAGCAGTGCATTAAGCTGACTCCTGTAACTTTATTCTTTGATAAAGCCAGATAATTGTCGTCATGGTCTCAGCAGGGCGCAGGTGGAGCATGCACTAAAGGGTTATAGTCCGTAGCTTTCTGCATTTTAAATAGGGCTGAATATTGATTCTGACCTCCAGATTCGATTTTTTTTCAAAGCTTCGATTCCATTCAGTTAACTTCTATAAAATGTTGTTAGGGTTTTGTCTGCTAAATTACATTATTGTATAAAAAAAGTGATGACATTCTTTCAAAGTATATATTGAAAACTTAATGAGTGTATTAAAGGGAAAAGGTTCAGGCTGACCTTTGACCTTTGGGCTCTGATGCTCTTTGACCTCCACATGAAGCTTTGTGTAGCCGCCTCACTAACATGTTGTATTGCTCAGCGTTCCGTAATTCCAGGATTTGAAGCGTGTTCCTTAATCCCTTGTCACGGCGACGCTGTAAGAATGCATATCCTCCATATAAAAATAGTAACGACTGGCTTATTTTTTTTTGGCTGGAGGTGAGGCAGATGGTCGATGCATTTTCTACGTCATCTGTCTTCATTCAGATGTCGTGTTGCAGACTTCAGGCGGTGGCTTGACGCCTCACCAAGCAGTTCCACAAGTTCATCGTGTCGCCACAAAATTTGTGGTTAAATGGTCTTACTTTTGTTGGGTTCGTTTGTGTCATTTTGCTTTTAAAGCCAAAATGAGTCCAAACATCTAAACCTGAAGGTGTCAGAGTCACAGCCACCATGTTGTTTTAATAAAAGCTTGGTCTTCTACGCTTTCCGTAGTCGCTCTATGTTACACAGATGTTATGCTGCTGGCATTATATACACTGCTAGCGTTACTTGCGCTAATAGCATTGCTTACACCACTAGCGTTACTTGCACTATTAGCGTTTCTTACACTGCTAGAGTTACTTATGCTAACAGCGTTGCTTACACTACTAGCGATACTTATGCTACTAGTGTTACTTACGCTACTAGTGTTACTTATGCTATTAATGTTACTTACGCTACTAAAGTCCAATTAAAAATGAGACTATTTTAAACATCTTTTTTTTTTTTTTATTCCATGAATCGATAGTGGAATCATTTAAATTTGAATCTCAGTTAATCGAAAAATCATCCCCCACCCCTAATTTTAAAAAAGCGTGGCATGCAGTTAATTTTAACTGGTGTCATCAGTCTACAGTGCAGCGTGCCCTTGAAGTTAGGGTGTTTCAATGCCTTGCTTAAGGGTGTTGCCACTAAGTAGCTGAAATGGATCAAATGTACAAGGATAAATTTCACTGAAGGAGTTCAAGTAAAGTTTAACATAACTCTGGACTGACTCTCAGTGAATGCTAACCAATGAGGTGTGAAGAAGAATCCTCGTGTGAAAGACATTTAGGTTAAGTTTGATACTCTTTCTTACTGGTCGTCTGTTGTTCTGTGTGTTTTATTCAGGTTTCTGCTGGAAGCTCTGGAGGATTTGGACAGCAGCCTGAAGAAACTAAACTCTAGATTGTTTGTCGTCAGAGGGCAGCCGACTGATGTTTTCCCAAGACTTTTTAAGGTATGTAGTCCTACCTACCACCACTTTTCATGTCTGTCAGGATTCAGACACCATTATGGATATTAATGCAGCTGACTAAGAAATTGTTTAAATCACATAAGTTGTGTCTTGTGTTGGCCTGCATTGTTCTAATTTCTGAGACTTGGGGCTAGTTACAGGTGTGTAAGTCCTGTTTTTAAAGACAACACAGCCCAGCCATTTTGTAAAATAAATCCAAAATTGTTTCTTCAAGTGGATGAAATTAACAACTATACAACCTACTTTATATAGTTTAACCTGCTATCATGTACAGCTGTAGTTAGAATCGGGTGTGCAACATAGCCTTAAAATAATATCACGATATCTGAAGGTATTTTGCAATAATGATATTCTAAAGCCTAGTTCAGGCTTAACGCAGACGCGGCGCAGACATAAACGCAGGCGTCTCTGCAACGAACCTTCCGCTTGTCCTGGCATTCATGCTTCACGCACATTCATGACGACTGTGCAGTTCAGTGGTGGCACTGTATGTTAATAACGGCTGGTTAACGCCCCAAAACATTGTTTGTTTATCCTCTCTCCCTTCCACACCTCGACACACTACCTCAGTTTCCTCTGTACATCTTCATATCTCCTCGCTTGGCATTGTTGAAGGCGCGTTACGCCGTCCTTGTTGCTTCAGAAATCGAGTGGTGCGTGACCACACGGTAACCCTCCAAAGCGGCATCTGCGGGCCAGCCGTTATGGCCGCAATTATGTCACACTTTCTGCATGCCTACTGTTGCATCCGCATTAAGCATGAACCAGGCTTAAAAAATACTGCCAATTTTACTTAGAACCATTCCCCAAAATATACTTCTTTAGTGATAAATTTCAGAATTGTTTTTCCTACCTTCTAGACTGTCATTGGCTCCATTTCCTTCCAATATGCTATTAAAATCAGCTTGTATAGACTTGGAAATGTACTTCAGATAAGTAGTATATCACAGCAAACACAATGTCTGTTAGGTTTAGTTGTCAACCTAACTTTATGTAAGTGATCCAACATGGAGCTGCACAGAGAAAATGTATGTCTCCTTCAGCAAATATCATCCCAGGAGAAGACGTCTTTTACTGAGAAATTTAAAACGACCGGGCCTTCTACATTCACACATACGTGTTAGCAGGCAGAACATTGAATCTTAAGGTGCTTGTATAACTTGAACATTTGATTTTGAAAGATTAGGGGATTTTAAAAAATAACAATGTTTTTTAAAAATGGTTTCAGGAACATGTATGCAGATAAAATGTATTTATTATATTTATTTATTATGCTTAAACATGCAAAGTTGTGGTTGTTTTAGTGAGCACCATGGTTAAGCTAACACTGTTCATTCATGGCAACAAGTCACCGCGAAGCTAATTTCACTCTACCGTTAGCTTGTTCTGTCACAGGAAGTACAGCTAGCTAATGCTCCATCTAGCTTGACTGAGTCAGCATTCCTGTTTGTTTTGTATCTCTAATCATCTGATTGGCTCTCCTCCTCATGTGACGTTCTCACCAGATGTTTCTGCTTCAGGTGGAGGAACTCATTTGTTGTGTTCCCACCTTTAGCTGTTCGCCAGTTAGCTTGTAGCTGAACTGTTTCAAACAGAGGAAATAATTCATCAGATACTGAGCTGATACTTTCAGACATGTTTTCTTAGTTTCTTCTTGTTGTGCATGATGTGAAAATTCATCGGCACGTTATGACTTATGATCATGATACTGACAATGTTGCAACATTGTCAGTATCATGATAGGACAAATTTATACCAGTATTATAAAGGATATGATATAGCACAACTCTAATCCTGATGCAGGACGATCATCAGAATGCGGCAGACGTGTTCCATCAGCAGTCTGTCGTTTCAGTGACTGTCAGACCTTTATTACGCATGTCAGGTCTGCTCATTAACCTAATTAAGCATTTTGCAAAGACCACCAATTTGTTATCAAAAACTTACGTTACATAAACTTACAAGTTACAAAAACTTCTCTGATGCTCATCAAAATGGCTGGTTATTCTACACACGTTTTCTCTTTATACCTTGAAAATGATGATTAGTGTGTGAGACATTAGAGGTATTAGAGCAGGGATCTCCAACTGGCGGCCCGTGGGCCAAATGCGGCCCGTGGGTCCTATCTATCAGGCCCTCAGATGACTTCTNAAAAAAAAAAAAAAATCATGTATTTTTGGTCGCACTTATCTTGAGAATGCGTGGTCATAAAATGTCAAGCTTGGGCTCATTTTGTTCGGGAGAATCTAAGCTTTCCATATATATTCATAAATCTCCATTTTATTGAGAAATGGTGATTATAAAACATTGTGAACGCTACATAGGGACGAGCACACAGTCTCCAGTCAGTCAGTGGAATATTATGCACATATTACGCACTGGGAACGCATGCCGATTTGCATGGTTACATAAAAGCTGATAGGACCACTGACCCATCAATCAAATCCTCTGCTAATCTACTATCGAATCACAGGGAGGGATTTTAAAATTTAGACTGCCCTCGGAAGTTACATCATCGAGAAGCAACGAAGCTAGGTTTTAGCTTGGAGGCTATCTTGTGCTTTAGTTACATTTATCTCGGGATTGCACGGTCATAAAATGTCACACTTGGGTTCATTTTGTTCGGGAAAATCTAAGCTTTCCGAAGATATTCATATATCTCCATTTTATTAAGAAATGGTGATTATGCTGCAATGATAAATGCTACAACGGAAGTGCTGGGCCCGGTGCTGAAAAAGTAAAATGTGAAGGATTACATTTAAAAATAAATAAAAATTAGAAAATTGTTTTCCATTGTTAATACCAATTGAGAGAAAAAGAATCTGGTCTGGGGGTGGGGGGGGTCTTGGTGGCCCTTAGTGGCCCTTGGCTTGGTATGCTTGACATAATTTGGCTCTTGGGGAAAACTAGTTGGGAAACGCTGCATTAGAGTGACACACTGGAGAATGGCCTCTGCACCAATCCTTTCTTCTCTTCAAAAGACACCAGGTTACCAGGGCAACAGGTGCATGTGCTTCTGTCCAGCAGCTGCAAATAAAAATAGCACTGAAGTATCACATTTTTAATTGTAACAGAGGCACAAATATGGCTGTGGTGATCACATAGTAGAGCAGAATAACTTATGTAACTCTTTTTTTTATAACTGTAATTTTAAATGGGAATAAACAATGATTTCTTAATAGCGAACAGGATCATTATGAGGATTTTGTCAGTTAAGGTGCCATATAAAGGCTTACATGAACTGTTGTTTCTTTCCTTATGTGGTCACTTTACCAAACCTGATATCTCTCTCTCTCTCTCTCTCTCTCTCTCTCTCTCTCTCTCTCTCTCTCAGGAATGGAAAGTAACCAGGCTAACATTTGAATATGACCCCGAGCCTTATGGGAAGGAGAGGGATGGTGCCATCATCAAGGTGGCCCAAGAGTTTGGAGTGGAGACCATCATCAGAAACTCACACACACTGTACAACCTGGATAGGTTGGTACTGCAGACAGGCTTTCTACAGACAATGACCATCACTTACGGGTCAAAAACTCAGGAATTAATCAGGAATGTCACTCGCTATGATTTGCCTCCTTGTTTGGATGCTGTTTGGATCAGCACAGCTGTTCCTTGTTATCTTGTCTTTGCTGTTTACAGGATAATAGAGATGAACAACAACAGTCCTCCGCTGACATTTAAGCGATTTCAGACCATTGTGAGCAGGCTGGAGCTGCCCAGGAGACCCCTGCCTGTCATCACCCAGCAGCAGATGGACAGATGTAGGACTCAGCTAGCTGACAACCATGACCAGCTGTACAGTATACCATCACTGGAAGAACTAGGTATAAATGGATTTTAAAATGAGTTTATGATAATTGTAGGACACGTAGCTGAGCGTACAGGCTGACGTACATCCTGCCAGGCTAGGAAAACGGTTTGCATGGAGAAGAAATTAGGCCAGATTATGCCAGAAATTATGCCAGAAGTGCCAGGTTTCAAAAACCTGGCACTTCATGTGTGCGTCCTTATCTTATAAGGTATACAGTTTCCTCCACTATTATTGGCACCCTTGGTAAAAATAAAAGCAAAATGGGCTGTGGAAAAAATGTCTTTATTGTTTATCATCTTGACCTTTCATCCAAAATATTAAGAAAAATATCACCTTTAATTAACCTTTCAACCTTCCGAATTAAAAGGAAAAAATCATACCATGAAACAATATTTTTTTCTCAAATGTATGTGTGTGTAGTTATTTGCACCCCTGGAAAGTCATGTGAGTATAATCTAACAAGTATATTCTCATTCATATTTTATGTTTTAAGTTCCCTTGAGTGATGAGGAACATGCAAGTGGTCAGCCATGACTTCCTGTTTCAGTGAGGTATAAATGTGTTAATTAACCTTTAGTTAAAGTAAAATAATTGAAAGGAAAAATTAATTCCTGTCAAGAAACACATATTTTTCTCTAATATATGTGTGCATAGTTATTAGCAGCCTTCATTTAATACTTTGTGCAGCAAGATAACATCTCTGAGTTTCCTATAAGCTTCATCAGGTTATATAGAATACACGAGAGATCTGTTCCTCCATCCAGAATCTCTACATCCTTCAGATTTCCATCCCTCCATCCAGAATCTCTCTACATCCTTCAGATTTCCATCCCTCCATCCAGAATGTCTCTACATCCTTCAGATTTCCATCCCTCTATCCAGAATCTCTCTCTACATCCTTCAGATTTCCATCCCTCCATCCAGAATCTCTACATCCTTCAGATTTCCATTC
>VXCM01008447.1:0-16973 GCA_014773175.1 Lucifuga dentata
ATTTATTCGGGCTTGGGACCGGCACAAGGAGGACACTGGCTTGTGCCCCCTTGAGGCTGCATTGGTGGTTTTGATGGCATTGATGGTCTTAATGGTGTTGATGGATTGATGGTCTTGATGGGGTTGATAGTATTGACGGGATTAATGGGGTTGATGGTCTTGATGGGGTTGTTGGTCTTGATGGGGTTGTTGGCCTTGATGGGGTTGATGGGATTGATGGTCTTGATGGGGCTGATGTTCTTGATGGGGTCAACGGGTTGATGGTCTTGATGGGGCTGTTGGTCTTGATGGGGTTGATAATTTTGATGGGATTGATGATCTTGATGGGGTTGATGGTTTTGATGGGGCTAATGGTCTTGATGGGGTTGATGGTTTTGATGGGGTTGATGGTCTTGGTGGGGTNTTGATGGGGCTAATGGTCTTGATGGGGTTGATGGTTTTGATGGGGTTGATGGTCTTGGTGGGGTTGATGGTCTTGATGGTTTTGATGGGGTTGTTGGTCTTGACGGGGTTGGTCTTGATGGGGTTGATGGTCTTGATTGGGTTGATGGTTTTGATGGGGTTGGTAGCCTTGATCGGGTTGTTGGGGTTGATGGGGTTGATGGTCTTGATGGGGTTGATGGTTTTGATGGGGTTGATAGTCTTAACGGGGTTGATGGTCTTGATGGGGTTGACGGTCTTGATGGGGTCGATGGTCTTGGTGGGGTCGATGGGGTTGATGGTCTTGATGGGGTTGATGGTCTTGATGGGATTGATAGTCTTGGTGGCGTTGATAGTCTTGGTGGGGTTGATGGTCTTGACGGGGTTGATGGTTGATGTACTTGATGGGTTTGATGGTTGATGGTCTGTGGTGGGTTATTTGTTCAGGTGCGTTGGGGAGAGAAAGGCTCCACTGAGGAAGGGGCAAGATTAGAGAAGGCCAAGAACGCCAAAGTGTCCATACCAGAGGACGTAGAGGAGCCGATGATCAACCGTCCCACCCGGACTGCTGCCCCTACCTGCCAGCCCACCGACAACAAATGGTACACTCCCATCAAGGTGAGNCACCCGGACTGCTGCCCCTACCTGCCAGCCCACCGACAACAAATGGTACACTCCCATCAAGGTGAGCTGAGAGCCGAGACTTTGCCTGAAGGCAAATATTTCTGTTATCCTCCATCAGATTAGTGTTATTCCTGTATATTTTATATTAGGGCTGTGAATCGGTTAAAAAAATTAACTAAGTAATCGCACAGTTTTGTGCGATTAATCACAGAAACTTGTAAACTTAAGTGTAATCATTATACATTGAATCACCAAATTAATGTAGAATCAATGCAAAGTGAGTATATTTGAGATAATGTTTGTTTAAATGATAGCTGGTCAAGGTTGACATCTTCTTATTGTAATGAAAATCATCTTATCCTGAAAATATGACTTTGTTCAATATGACTTTGTTCATCTTATTCTGAAAAGACTGCATCCTGTTTGTCGTGTTAGTTAGCGTTAGCTTGAATATATCACGCGCAGCAACGCAGTAAAGCTAAAGTGATGCTTTTAGTTGTTTCTATGTTTTTGATGAATAAAGTTAAAACGACACACTGCTGAGAGACTGAGTTTGTCTGGTTTCAACAAGAGCCATCGCTAACTTTTTAAAACACAACTTTACATCTAAAAGGCTGATCTTTTTCCATCTCCATAATTAGCGTGAGCATATGTTAGCCACAGGAAGTAGGGGAAAAACAAAAACATTAGCATAGCCTCAGGAAGTGAAAAAACTGATGTGTTATTGCCGTTATTTTTTTAAACACGTTAAACAGTTCACATTAATTGCAAAAATTAACGTGTTAATTTTCCTAGCCCTAATTTTGTATGTATATTTGTGCTGTGTGTCCTTCGTCAGGGTCGGCTGGATGTGCTGTGGGCTTTGCTGCGACGGCAGTATGACCGCGTGTCGCTGATGCGTCCCACTTCCGAAGACCAGGTGAGTGTTTGTGAACAATCAGATGGCTTTAAAACATCCGTCGTCAGAGTCTGAGTTTACTGACAACTACAACATTCATCACACAAAATGACTGTGAGTCAGCTATGATGAATGAGGTTGTGTGTGTGTGTGTGTGTATGTGTGTGTGTGTGGTTGGATGAGCTTGTGCTGGTGACATGGCAGCTTATTATACATAGGGTTGTAAACAGGAAATGCCTTGCTTTAGGCAGCAGGATGTCTCTTTTTTTTATATAGTAAAAATGTGAAGGATGGTAACGTTTCTATCTAGTCGTGCTTTGTTCTTACGTTTACGCTGTAATCAGTTGTGTGGCTATAATAAAGTAAAGGCCTTTGTTTCTCGTTGTGTTTGCTGGTTTAGTGATCTCTGTGAGTTTGCACAGCAGAGGAAGTTGTTGGCAGGAGTTTTGCATCGTGTGGTTTTGAGCTAAGGAGGCGGCGTGGCTGCAGCTGCACAGCCTCGCTGAGCGCCGCGTGACCGCCACCACCCAATATGGTCAAACTTTTTTCAGCCTCTGACACAGAAGAGGAAACGCATCAGCTCTGCAAACTGACAGCCTGAAACCAAACAGCCGCAGGCGGTTAAGGTGCAGCCTGCTCACAAACCACCGAATCATGTTTTCATATGTACATAGCTTTCTGAGGCAAGAATTAATCCATAAAATCAGACCATCTGCTGAAGGAGTGAAGCTACACGCCTTATCCAAAATAAAAAAAAAAAAAGCTCTGTTTCAGACTGATATGCAGATGGGTGAGCTGTGATCTCATTTTCAGGGCAGCTTTAATGTTACATTTCTGAGCTTTTTCTGGTTGATGTGCGTGTTAGTCACTACGCAGTCATATAGTCACTGTACAGACGGTAAACTGTAAACCGTTTTCTCTGTTCTGAAATAGTAAATTACATTGGCACTGCATATGGTAAACAAAAAGATTCAGTTGTTTCTCCATGAAATTGCTAACAGATAGTTGTAACAGCTGAAAACTGAAAAGACTGAGCAGCATTTGACTTCTGCTTTATGAATATAGTGCCGTCATCCTCGGAATCCGATCCGGATCCGAACCCGAACCAAAACTATCTCCAGACTCTGAGCAAATTATACTATTATACTTTTCATATGTATTATTTGTATTATCTGCGAGACATCACTGTGATGCTGCGAGTCAAAATTCTAAAGTGAAACAGAATATCCGACTGCACTGCTCCACTCAACCTGATCCCATTTGATCCCATTTAAATTTTTCCATAAACACAGGTCTTCTTTTGGGACTATATTCCCTGGTGGAGGCATACATTCACTCCACACATTTTATTGCACTTAAATGCTAAAATTACGTAACTTCTAAAAAACCTGAATACACGTCTTGTTGGTGATGATGGATTACCTATCCCAAGAACGTTTCAAGTATCAAAAGTTGATTTTAATAGCAGAATGAACTGAAACCAATGGAGGTCTGGAAGGTAGGAAAAACATTTTTAATTCACCGTTCCAAATGATTGTCAGTAATGTTATGGTGTATAAAAATTGAATATATTAGGCTCAAACATGCAAAATAGGTGGTATGGTCCTTTAAATACATGTTGATAGGTGTTCCCATACTGAGCAAAGTGACTGGAGGCATAAAACAGGATGTGAAGCCCTTTAGCCTCCAGTCAGTAAAGCTGCTGTTTCAAACCGTTCAGCAAGAGGAGGAGGAGGATTTGACTCAGCCAATCAGGCACTGCCTCTGGATTGTTTAATTTAGATGCCGACCACTGCAGGAACTCTGCTTTCAAGTGCACGATCAAGACGGTACGAGCCCAAACACCAGAGTACGGTACACCAGAGTACAGGTCACTGTGACGTGTGAAGTGCTTGATGTTCAGTCTTTCAAAAGCAGGAAGACGGTTTCTGTTGGATCCAGACACAGAGCACATTTATGCAAAGTGAATATTGGTGAAAGATCAAAGCTCCTAATTTTTTAACTCGGAAGCTTCCAGACACATTCAAGTGATTAATTCTACCACCAGCTTAAAATGTGAACCCTGACTGAGCATTTCTAATGTCTCCATGAAAATCTGATTGGGCTTTGATTCTTTCAGCAAAATTCAATGATGCAGGATTTATTAAAGGACCATTTTGATAGATTGCCTATCTCAAGAATGTTTCAGGCCTCTACATTTGATTTTTATAGCTTACTGGAATGAACCGAAACCAATGGCAGTCTGGAAGGTAGGAAAAACAGTTCTAATATTTGCTGCTCCAGTAGTATGTTTTGGGAAAAGGTTGGCGTTATTGTAACATGTATGTAGGTAGGTTGTATTTATTTTATTATTTATGAGCTCAAACATGCAAAACCACTAGCATGCCCCTGTAAATCTCAGAATTTTTCACACAGTTTGATTAAATTCAATTGGATATTTAAAAAAAATTGACTCTAACTTGATAAATTCAGTAGTAATTAAAGATAAAGAAAATCTTACTGTAGGGCCAGAGATTTATCAGAACGTTTACAGACACAAACTCATGTTCTTACGGTATTTATTGGCTCTGTAAATGGTATTCAGAAGGACACTAGTTTGTATGCATTGTATTCAATAAAAAAATTAACATGTTAATGTTATTTTAGTGAATTTTACTCAATATCAACTTTTTAAATCGGTTAATTCCAGTCCCAAATCAGTGTAATTATTTAAGTGGGGCCATGTTTTAATACCTGTCAGCTTTACTGTTAGCATCAGGACATTTCCCGTGTGGGTGGAGCTTAGAGCCGTCACCCAGTGCCAGGCCCTTTGAAATTATTTATTTATTTATTTATTTATTTATTTATTGGGGGGAGGAGCAGTCCAAGCATAAAGGTAGCATAAAAATGGTTAATTTAAACTACAGATTTTTTTCTTAATCTGCACCCACATAGTGTTTATTTATATATATATGTATATATATGTATATATATATATATATATATACACACACACACACACACACACACACTCATGCACAAATATGCATTCAAAAAAAAAAAAAGGAAAAAAAAAAACCAAAGAACCACAGCGGGTGCTCAGAGCATATTGCACATCGATTAGATAACAATTATTTTATACACTCAATAAAATAGAGCTCCACCAAAGCAGATGACTTCTTAAATGATATGCAATATTATCATCATAGCAGGCACACCGTATGCACACTAAAACACACACACACACACACACACACACACACACACACACAGAGAGAGAGAGAGAAATAGCAAATATTACATCTTATCTTCTACAGTTCTCCATCAGTAAAACTGAACAATACGTCGTTTTTGGGAATCAAATCTCATTATGCTTCCAGTCATCCCTGAATTTTTTTGCCTGATCCTTCTCAAAGGCCGACTGGGTGAGATGAGCTTTTTGTCCGTGTAGCAAACTACATACACCAGTGTTCACTGAAGACATTTTGGAGTGTTGAAAAGGATTTTTAACGCAGCATTTGAAGCTCTCGAAGTCACTGCATGGGTCAGAGCTGTCTTGGCATTGCTTGGCATTGCTGTGTGGAAAGTACTGAGGATGTTGGCTATTGTCCACTTTCCATCTTTTTTTGGTACTCTGCATTCATTCATCATGTTGACCAAAAATTGTCCAGCTACAGTAAACTCTGGTTCAACCAAGTTAGTGCCTGACAGTTGCAAGAGAAGTGATGGATTCATGAAATCTTCTCTGTGGTTTCTGGTTTAAAGCTGCCACTGTACTCCTAAACGTGTCTCCAGCTCCCCATGTAAGCATTCATGACACAGTAAAACAGGGGTGTCAAACTCAATCACAGAGGGGACAAAATTAAAAACTGGGTCCAAGTCGATGGCCAAACAGGGTCAACCTTTGTCAAAAACAGAATTAAATTCTGTTGACTTCATTTTCATCAGAGGTTATGACAAATTATTCATACATTAATATGAACTTCACTTTAACCGCTGCTCCCAAGACATCCTATAGAATTCAGAACAAACCAGAGGTATGGAAAAACAGACAAATGAGAGGTCAAATTCAAACTAAATAATATTTTTTATGTCTTCCTCTCTATCAGCAGTGTTTCTGACTCATTTCCTATGAAAAAGTTTTATCACAGGCATCACAGCCACAAAACTAATTTTTCTCAAGGGAAATCTAAAATCACTCTGTTTTTCATTAACACCCACCAACAAGCACAATGAGAATAATATTTTAAACATGATCATGCCTTCTTATGGTATATTCTTTAATTATGGCCACATCAGCTCTGTTAACAAGGCTAACAGGTTTATTTCTAATGGCAGTAAACGGCTTCTCCAACTCCACCTGTGCTGAAAGCCTGTTTTCAGATCCACCTTTCCCTTGGCCGTTTCTTCCTCAGGCTAGCTTAAAATTCATTAAAGTGACTGTAGGAGCTGCAGGTGTTGCACGCTGGCTGTTGCAGTGCATTCTGGGATTTGTTGTATCCACAATGTGCCTGCTATATACCAGCAGTCCAGTTATTATAGAAATTAGATATTATCTCGCGGGGCCAGATATAATATATATAGGGCCTTGAGTTTGACATATATGTGGTAAAATAACCTCATGAGCTCCTTTTTCTCCCTGTGTCACTCTGCCAAACTGTTTCTGCCACAACAAACTCACACATTTTTGTTGCCAGTTCCATTTCTTTTGCCTGAGCGGACATTTCAGCAGAGTTTGCTGTGGACTCACAGAGGTTCCAGAGCTGAACTCATTTTCTGAGCAAAGCTTTCCGATACATCAGAGGCACTTTTCACAAGAGTCACTGTGGTGAACAGATCAGCCTGAAGCTTAATGGATTGAAACAATTGCAGTATAACAATTAGCTAACTACAGATATGCACCTGACAGAATCCTGCACGTACAGTGTATAATCCTGCCTAATGTAGTAATGTAGTTGCTTAGTTACATAGTTATGTAGTTACATAGTTATATAGTTACATAGTTACGTAGTTACATAGTTATGTAGTTACATAGTTACGTAGTTACGTAGTTACATAGTTATGTAGTTGCATAGTTATGTAGTTACATAGTTACATATTTATGTAGTTACGTAGTTACATATTTATGTAGTTACGTAGTTACATAGTTATGTAGTTCACATAGTTACATAGTTATGTAGTTACATAGTTACGTAGTTACATAGGTTATATAGTTATGTAGTTACATAGTTATGTAGTTATATACTTATGTAGTTACATAGTTACATAGTTATGTAGTTACATAGTTATGTAGTTACGTAGTTACGTAGTTATGTAGTTACATAGTTACGTAGTTATATAGTTATGTAGTTTACATAGTTACGTAGTTATATAGTTACATAGTTATGTAGTTACATAGTTATGTAGTTACATAGGTTATATGGTTATGTAGTTACATAGTTACATAGTTATGTAGTTACATAGTTACGTAGTTACATAGTTACATAGTTATGTAGTTACATAGTTACATAGTTATGTAGTTACATAGTTATGTAGTTACATAATTAAGTAGTCATGTAGATGGATGCTCAGTTCACATGCTCAGCTCACATTTAATTTTTTGCACTTTCAATAATTTTAATATAGAAATATTTTCTCAAAACAGATTTGTATATTATTTTTTAAATTATAAAACCATCAATGGAAAATTAATTTGAAATTAACCAGAATGTCTGTGAACGGGCTGAACAATGCCGTCCAAACCGCCGCATCTGGTGGAGCCAATAAGCCTGCTATACAGCCCATATAGAGATATCAGACTGTGTGAGGTATCTGCTGGCAGGTGAGTGTTTCCACGAGATTGGACAGTTGCATGAAAAACAGAGCAGGACAGAAAAAGAAAGACAGGAGGAGAGAAGGAGGGAGGGAGGGAGCACTCTTTGATGGTGGACAGGAAACCTCCAGGGTCATGAATTTTTCAGCTGGTTGCATCAACGGGGTTACAAGGACTCGTACAGGTGTAAGGAAGCAGGTTGTTGTTGACATCTGTTCAGCACGGGGACCCTGGTGTCCACGCCAGCCCCCCCGCCACCNNNNTTTTTTTTTTTTTTTTTTTTTTTTTTTTTTTTTTTTTTTTTTTTTTTTTTTTTTTTTTTTTTTTTGTCTCACAATTACCGCCCCGGGGCCTCCAACACCAAAGGTAGAGGGGGGGTGGACACAGCTGCAGCGCTGCGCTCGCCCCAGGCACAAATAAAGAGATCTAATGCGGTTTGACTGTGTTGTCGGTGAGACCGGAGAGCCACAGAGCCACTTCAGAGCCAACTTAGCACAGCAACATCTGCCGCCAAGTTTTACCAGGGAGCGACTGGGGACAGCAGGTAGAAGAAGGGGGGGGAGAGAGAGAGAGAGAGAGATTGCAGAGAGGGAGGGAGTGATATATGGGAAAAAGAAAGATATAGATATGGGAGAGAGAGAAGTTGGCCTTGTTTTGGTACTCTTGCTCTTGTTGCAAGGGTGGTGGTGGTGTGTTTGTGTGTGCATGCGTGCGTGTGTGTGCACGAGTGTTCTGAGAGAAATCTTTTTCTGCCCTGCATGCACACATAGTAATTTTTCTGAAATATGTCCAGAGAAGGTGCACAATACACGATACATCACCATACTTTCAGCCCTCTGTCTCCTCCTGCACAGAAACCATCTACGCAAGCCAAAAAGCATTTTTTAGTCCGTGTGGATTTCCGTTTGTTCCTTTTCCTCTCCTCGGCTCCTCAGCAGGAAGTGTGTGTGGGCTGAGAATGCTGTGCGCTCAGAGGATAATGATATTATTCAACCGCTCCAGACTATTGCTGAAGCATATTTACTACTGCGTTTGTTTAAAAATACATTTTTAACATTGATTGTGGGGTAATTTAGAAGTATTTTCTCACTTTATTGTTTAGATTTGGATAATACCTTCTTGTGTCAGGGAAGTTTTGGTGATACTAAAAGAGAAGTAGAAGTACTCTGTCTCTTCGTAAAGCTTCTTGAATATGGCTGTAGGTCTAAAATGCAGTTTTTAACACTTTCTGCAAACTCTAAACCTCATTAAATATGTCTTCTACCTCTCTCCATAGGTGTGATTTAGCTTTTCATTTGTGACATCATTAAATAAAATTTCAGTACAAAATATGTTTATATTACTCTCCAATAAAGCAAACTGATGACAGATTGAAGAATATAACTCTGCATATAGGAAATGTAAATTTGACAGCAATAAAAACTGGAAATGTAATTTAAAACCTGTGATGAAACTAATGAGTCTTTTCTTTCAGTCACTCTTTGCCTTCATCTTTTCCTACAAAGAACCCTAAAAGCCAAGTAATATAGCCTATTTTTAATGGATGCATTTTTAATATATAAATTCAGAGTTGTAATTGTTTATTGTTCTGACATGTTGGCAAAGTGAAAACACTAATTTACATCAATGTTGGAGTTCAGTAGGTCCTTATGTCCAGAGTAAAGTAAAAACTAAAGGTATATTCATATGGATCACGTGATTCATATGGCAGAAAATAAGAGCTGAGGAGCAGGAAATCTGTTTCACATCAGAACAGAAGATTTCTAAATCACAATCATACAGGTTGCTGTCTCTTCCTTTTTTAAAATATCTTTTCCTTCACTCAGCTGTCTTATTTTTTCTTCATCATGCCAGCAACTCGGTGACGGTGTCTTAATTTACCAGCCGTCCGTCTGTAGCTTCATTGTTTGCTTTG
The DNA here is from genome assembly GCA_014773175.1 of Lucifuga dentata. Lineage (NCBI taxonomy): Eukaryota > Metazoa > Chordata > Actinopteri > Ophidiiformes > Bythitidae > Lucifuga > Lucifuga dentata. The sequence goes on from VXCM01008447.1 coordinate 9,649, forward strand.
TAGACGGAGCTGTGGGAGCATTTAATGAAGAGCGGGAGAGAGAGAGAGATTGATGTATGCAAAGAGGAAGTGCTAAAGGAAGATGCCATAAAGGGAGGGCTGGTGAGGGTGGAGGTCTGCCTGCCTGTCGTACGGTGAGCCTTCTTCAGGTCACGCAGCAGGCAGAGTGAAACACCTGCTGCTGTCTCAGTCTTTAATGTGGATAGCAAACGTCACCTTTCTGTAGTAGTAGTAGTATAGTACTAGTAGTATAGTAGTAGCAGTAGTATAACAGCAGTGTAGTAGTACTAGTAGCTGTAGTAGTATAGCAGTAGTAGTTTTAGAGCAGTAGTGGTAGTATAGCAGTAGTAGCAGTAGAGTATAGCAGTAGTAGTAGTATAGTAGTAGCAGCATAGTAGTATAGTAGTAACAGTAGTGGTAGCAGCAGCAGCATTAGTAGTATAGTAGTAGCAGTAATATAGTAGTAGTAGTAGTAGTAGTATAGTATAGTATAGTACAGCACAGTATAGTATAGCATGGTATGGTACGGGCATGGTATGGTATGGTACGGTACAGTACGGTGCAGTATAGTATAGTACAGTACAGTATGTGGTGTGGAGGTGCTGCTGGTGGCATTTTCCAGCAGTAAGTCATTAGCATGTAAATTGTGAGACATTAGTATAATGAGCATAAACAAACATGGCGGTAGCTGAGAGGGCTGGCAGCCCGCACTGGCCTCTACACTACATGTTACACGCCGAGCCGCCGAGTCACGTTTAGACATGTTCTTCAGTACAAACGGAGCTGAAGTTTGTCTCAGAGTTTCTCTCGCTGGCAGATGGTGGAAGGAATGATGAATGATGAATGATAAATGGCCAATTGAAGAAAAAAAAATCATTCCCAGTATGTTTGTCACGTTCAGCAAATTGACATAGAAAAGCAGCAGCACCATCTTCTGTAACAGGAAGCTTTGGGGTTTGTGGGAAATGCGGCCTTAAAGGACCATGCCATTTCTTTGTACATTTTAGCCTATTAACTACAAGTCACGTTGTTAATATTGACCGTTTTCTCAAGCATGCCATAACTTTTAAAGATTTATTTATTTCCTTCCAGGCAGCCATTGATTTCCATTTTTCAGACTCAGACAGGAAATCCATCAGTGAAAATGTTTCACTTTTATCGTTTAGTCAAACTTACATAGTAATGCATCGCATTTTTTAGTCAGCTAACAAATAGCAACCTTTTTATTCCAAGAAATGAGCAAATTCACTTTTTTTTAATTTATTAAATCATTGTAGCTGTGTGTCATTTATGTTGTAGCTCATGAAGGCTTTGTTGCAACACATTCAAATATCAGACAGCAGATTGTCCTTGAATGCATGACCAAGGTGTCCATGTTTGTGGTTTTATGACCTTTTTTATTTATTTATTTTCATTTTTTTTTTTTTTTTAAATAAAGGCAGAGAAATGATCAGTATGATGATAACTAATGTCAACAAAGATTCAATTCTCTGCAATTAATACATTTTTAATCTGACTGGCTTGAACTAAAATAATTGAAGACATGATATATGATGAAGAGTATGTGGGGTTGTTATTATTATTATTATTATTTATTGTTATTATTTTTGTCATTATTTCATTTCATTTTATTAGACTCGTGACCATATAAATGGTATGGAGTACAAATAATACATATAACAATACATATGAAGGAGGCAGTACGGATGAAAAAAGAAAAACAACCTAAAATCACTTAAACAAAATTAATATATTTTTCAAAAAGGGACCAAGTTTACAGATTATTTTTGGATTTTCTGTCTGCAATAAGAAAACCAACTTAAACATAGATGGACAATTACCATAATAGTTTGGCAAATACTTTTCTCCAGATTGCATACTTTCCATATTTGTGCATTCAAACAGTACATGATATTCATCCCCAACACAGTTGTTATTGCATAATTTACATGTTCTGTTTTTCCTTTCTAACCCTATATATCTTCTGGTAACCTTTGGAATTCTAGAATTGGCAAGTCTAAAGTCACAAATTGCTTGTCTCTGCCTCCTATTTTGTTGCAATAAATATTTTTCAAACTTCAGCTCCTTGAATTCAACATAAAGGTCGCAAGATGACTTCTAGACACAACTGGTCTTCTATAGTCTTTGTTCAATAGTTTTTTAAAGTCAGTTATTATTATTATTATTATTATTATTGTTGTTGTTGTTATTATTATTATGTATTAGGCAGACTTACATGTGGAAATAATCAGATCACAGTTTAGATACACAAAGACTTTAGATAGCAGAAGACTGAAACTGCTCTGACGGCCTCAGAAACACTGAGTGAAGTCATGCATATAAGACATATTTACAGTGAATTCTTTTACTCTCGTCCTTACAGCAGAATCCTCTTACACATAAAGAACATTTTCAGCTGCTCTTCTTTGCATCTTTTGTCAATTGAATTTACGTAACTGGAAGTAACATTTGCTTGGTATTGTAAAAAACAAACAGATGCATAATACTCATCCTTTCACGCATCCTGTTTGCTGCTTTTATTTTGCTGTATTACAAAGCCACACTGAATATGGTGAGAACATCTTTCTTGTAACTAATAAAAGCCGTCAAACTGTATTGTTAAGTTTGACGGCTTAATATATATTGAGCCAAACGATGACACATCTTTAGCCTTCGCAGAAGGCCCACGTTTGAGTCTCTCCTCAGCTGTGGAAGTTACAATGAATAATTTACTACCTAAATGTTTGCTAATACGTTAAGCTCATATTGTGGTAATATAAGCCTAAAGAAAGATGTGACAGATATACTACGGCAGAATAAACAGGCAAACATTGGAGGGATGACTTCCAGACTTTTTCTTTTTTATTTACACACAGATACATTTCCTGTTCGAACAAATTTAATGCTTAATTTCACAATTAAGGGCTGTAATCAAAAGTAAACAACATGGCAAATGACATTAAATCGAAATGAACTTGTAGATCAGAGAGCATGAGATTTCCTAATTCATGGCCGTAACTGGAATTAAACCAAATTGTCAAAAATAATGAAGCATCAGGAAAAGAAATGAGGTTCAGTGAAAAAGGCTGGAGTTGCCTTGAAAACACAAAACCTAAAATAACAGTCACACATTATGCCTGCTTGACATTTAGTCATCATCACCTCCATTTTCTGAGGGTTGGACTTGGGTATTGTGGCTTTTTTGCATCCTGAGGAAAGAGCACTGCTTCTTTGTTGTGCTGTGATTTGATTTGATGCAGTGAGGAGATGGACGGTGGCCTGCTCTCTGAAACACAAAGCAACATGTGCAAGCCTGAGAGGGAAGGTTTGGGGTTTGATGAAGTACTCAGTGAATTGTCTTTTTTTTCCCTCACATGTTCCTGAGCTCACACAGTCAGACAGAAACATACAGCAACAGATAGTAACAAACAGTAACAGATAGTAACAGACAGTAACAGTAACAGACAGTAACAGATAGTAACAAACAGTAACAGACAGTAATGGTAACAGATAGTAACAGACTAACAGAGTAACAGACAGTACAGATAGTAACAAACAGTAATAGATAGTAACAGACTAACAGATAGTGACAGATAGCAACAGATAGTAACAGACTAACAGATAGTAACAGATCGCAACAGACAGTAACAGATAGGAACAAACGGTAACAGACAGTAACAGATAGTAACAGACTAGCAGATAGTAACAGACAGATACTAACAGACAGTAACATTAACAGATGGTAACAGACAGTAACAGACAGTGACAGATACTAACAACCAGGAACAGGCAGAGAGTAACAGACAGTAACATAGTTACACAGTAACAGACAGTAACATACAGACAGTAACAGATGGTAACAGACAGAGAGCAACAGACAGTAACAGATAGTAACAGACAGATGGTAATAGACAGTAACAGACAGTAACATATAGACAGCAACAGATAGTAACAGACAGTACATACAGTGAAATTCAGACAGTAACAGGCAGACAGTAACAGACAGACAGTAACAAATAGAACAGCAACAGACATAACAGATAGTAACAGACAGTAATAGACAATGTAACAGACAGTAATAGACAGTAATGTCACAGACAGTAATAGATAGTAACATAACAGACAGTAACAGACAACAGACAATAACAGACAGCAAAGTGACAGACTAACATAACAGTAACAGACAGTTACAGACAGCAACAAACATAGACAGCAACAGACAGTAACATAATATAGTAACAGACAGTAATGTGACATACAGTAACAGACAATAACATAACAGACAGAAACAGACAGTAACATAACAGACAGTAACAGATAGTAACATAATAGACAGAAACAGACAGTAACATAACAGACAGTAAGAGACAGTAACATAACAGACAGCATAACAGACAGTAATATAACAGACATAATAGACAGTAACATAACATACAGTAATAGACAGTAACATACAGACAGTAACATAACAGACAGTAACAGACAAACATAGTAACATAACAGACAGTAAGAGACAGTAGCATAACAGAAGTAACATAACAGACAGAAACAGACATTAACATAACAGAGAGCAACAGACAGTAACATAACAGACAGGAACAGACATTAACATAACAGAGAGTAACAGACAGTAACAGACATTAACATAACATACAGTAACCTAACAGACAGAAAGACATTAACATAACAGAGAGTAATAGACAGTAACATAACAGACAGTAACATCACAGACAGTAACAGACTAACATAACAGACAGTAACATAACAGATAGTAACAGACAGTAACATAACAGAGAGTAACATAACAGACAGCAACAGGCAGTAACATAACAGACAGTAACAGACAGTAACATAACAGACAGTAACATAACAGCATAACAGACAGTAACATAACAGCATAACAGACAGCAACACAACAGACAGTAACATAACAGACAGCAACATAACAGCATAACAGACAGCAACACAACAGACAGCAACATAACAGACAGCAACATAACAGACAGTAACATAACAGACAGCAACATAACAGACAGTAACAGACAGTAACATAACAGATAGCAACACAACAGACAGTAACATAACAGATAGTAACATAACAGACAGTAACATAACAGACAGTAACAGACAGTAACATAACAGACAGCAACATAACAGACAGTAACATAAGAGACAGCAACATAACACAGTAACATAACAGACAGTAACATAACAGCATAACAGACAGCAACACAACAGACAGCAACATAACAGACAGCAACATAACAGACAGTAACATAAGAGACAGCAACATAACAGACTAACATAACAGACAGTAACGGACAGTAACATAACAGACAGCAACATAACAGACAGTAACATAAGAGACAGCAACATAACAAACAGTAACATAACAGACAGTAACGGACAGTAATATAACAGACAGCAACATAACAGACAGTAACATAACAGACAGCAACATAATAGACAGTAACAGACAGTAACATAAAGACAGTAACGGACAGTAATATAACAGACAGCAACATAACAGACAGTAACATAACAGACAGCAACATAATAGACAGTAACAGACAGTAACAACAGATAGTAACATAACAGACAGCAACATAACAGACAGTAACATAACAGACAGCAACATAACAGCATAACAGACAGCAACACAACAGACAGCAACATAACAGACAGTAACAGACAGTAACATAACAGACAGTAACAGACAGTAACATAACAGACAGCAACATAACAGACAGTAACATAAGAGACAGCAACATAACAGACAGTAACATAACAGACAGCAACATAACAGACAGCAACATAACAGACAGTAACATAACAAACAGTAACATAACAGACAGTAACAGACAGTAACATAACAGATAGCAACACAACAGACAGTAACAGACAGTAACATAACAGATAGTAACATAACAGACAGTAACAACAGATAGTACCACAACAGACAGTAACAGGCAGTAACATAACAGACAGTAACAGACAGTAACATAAAAGATAGTAACGTAACAGACAGTAAGAACAGATAGTAACACAACAGACAGTAACAGACATTAACACAACAGACAGCAACAGGCAGTAACATAACAGACAGTAACATAACAGATAGTAACATAACAGACAGTAAGAACAGATAGTAACACAACAGACAGTAACAGACATTAACATAACATACAGCAACAGACAGCAACGGACGCTCTGACCTCGTGTAAAATGAAAAAGGGAAAACACTGAAAACAAGTGAAATTGTCACACTGCAGCTGCTGTTTTTTTTTTTTTTTTTTATGTGAAGTATCAAGATGTATATTAATTAGGGATGTAAATCGATTAAAAAAATTAACTAATTAATAGCTCAGATTTCTGTGGTTAATCACAATTAATTGCAGAAACTTATAAACTTGTAATCATTATACATTGAATCACCAAATTATTGTAGATTAATTCCCTGTTTAAATCCCCATTTTATCTGCTTTATTGAATTGTTTCTTTAGTTTGTCACAGAAACAACAACAACTGAATTAATTAATTTCTATTTTATCTTAATGGAGTAACTTTATTTTGTAACTTTCATTGTACTTATTTTCATTATATACTTTCTTTTGGGTTACAAACACTTTTATTGAGTTCAGAGCAGAAACTAGCTTGGTTGACATGTTAAAAGATGTTTGCATGTTATTCATGCTTCAGCTTCAAAATGATAACTGGTCAATGTTGACATGTTCTTGTTGTAAGAAAATCATCTTATTCTGAAAATATGACTTTGTTCAAGGGGAAGTTTGTCTTATTCTGAAAAGATTGAATCCTGTTTGTGTCGCATTAGCGTTACCTTGAAAGAATCACATGCAGCAACGCAGTAAAGCTAAAGTGATGCTAAAAAGCTGTGAAGTTCTTTTGTTTCTGTTTTTGATGAATAAAGTTAAAAGGACACACTGCTGAGAGACTCAGATTGTCTGGTTTCAACAAGAGCCATTGCTAACTTTTTAAAGCTGAACTTTACATCTAAAAATCTGATCTTTTTCCTTCTCCATAATTAGTGTGAGCATATAATGTTAGCCACAGGAAGTAGGGGGGAAAACGAAACCATTAGCATACCCTCAGAAAGTGAAAAAATGGGATGCGTTAGTAGCGTTAATTTTTTTAACACGTTAAACAGTCCACATTAATCACAAAAATTAACGCGTTAATTTTCCCAGCCCTAATATTAATGTCTTTATGTTCATTAGTTTTTACTCTTGCAGAATGAAAGATTGGAAAGAAAGAAAGATGTGGTTCTTTAGTTGGTGTCACAGAGCAGAGAGGCATGGGTGGGGGGT
>VXCM01008447.1:18553-46188 GCA_014773175.1 Lucifuga dentata
CTCCACCTCCTCCTCCTCCTCCATGTCCTCCTTGGCTCACCTCCTGACAGAAATATAGGCTGGAGTCACACGTAGCAGTAATGTATTCTGATGATTTTGAGGAGATGGAAGCAGGTCGTTCATGTTACGCAGGGAATATGTTCACAGTGAATATTGAATGAGGCTGAGCTGTATTTTGTATACATAAATATAATGGTGTGACGGGTGCTGGTTAATATGGAGTGAAGGCCCCTCGGATAGAAGTCCATGTTATATGATCTCCTCTATAATGTTTGTATTTGATAACAGCCGTAGGTTATGAATAAACATAAGAGGAAGCATGTGCCGCTGCAGCTCAGATGTGAATTCTTTGACTGAACAAACATCTCCATGACGTTGCTGTGAGCACAGCGTCCGTGTCTCTGCGTTCACGCTGAAGCTGCTGCTGTGCTAATCACATCAAACTACTACTGGCTGCTTTCCCCTTTCAGAACTTATTTCCAGTTTTCATTGTGCATTTGCTTTAAAATTCAATAACTCTGATTAAAATAAATATTAGAAAGAACAGTTTCAGTATTTTGTGTTCTTTGGGTTGGTCAGTCAATAAAAAACACCACAGAGTCCCACTTCCTGTTGTGAACAGACTAGTGATGTGGCACTAATTTGGCTGTATTCATTGTGTGCAGGCTGGATTCACCTCCTCGTGATCTGCATACGCCTCCTCCTACCTCCTCTTTCCTTCTTCCCTCTTTCCTTCTTTCCTTCTTTGTCCAGCAGCCGTGCTGTTGTTCTGCTAAAGTGAAGCTGGTAGATGATGGATGCTGCAGCGCACCGTGCTGCAGCTCACCATGCTGCAGTTCACCGTGCTGCAGCTCACTGTGCTGCAGGTCACCGTGCTGCAGATTAGTGTGCTGCAGGTCATTGTGCTGCAGGTCACCATGCTGCATGTCGCCGTGCTGCAGGTTACTGTGCTGCAGCTCATTGTGCTGTAGGTCAGTGTGCTGCAGGTCACCGTGCTGCATGTTGCCGTGCTGCAGGTTACTGTGCTGCAGGTTACTGTGCTGCAGGTCATTGTGCTGCAGGTCACCATGCTGCAGGTCACCGTGCTGCATGTCACCATGCTGCAGCTCATTGTGCTGCAGGTCACCATGCTGCAGGTCACCGTGCTGCATGTCACCATGCTGCAGCTCATTGTGCTGCAGGTCACCATGCTGCAGGTTACTGTGCTGCAGGTCATTGTGCTGCAGGTCACCGTGCTGCAGGTCACTGTGCTGCGGTCTTCAGCTCATTCTGCATAATCAGCTGGTGACAGGAAGTACCGCAGGCCAGTTAATGTGCACTTAGAATGCTGCTAGTGATCATGTAGCACGCTGAGTAAAGATTCTCACAGCAGAATCTAACTTCACTTTATGCAGATTTCAGTCTGACTATCGTGTTTACGTGAAAACTGGCTTAGTATCAGAGTTTTCATGTGAGGTTTAATGTGAGTAGAACTTTCTGATGTGTTTTAAAGAGGGCAGCGTGTTAATGCGCATTAACATGCTGTTATTCCACCGTTAGTGTTGGCTCACAGTAAAAACCTTCAGTTAAATTCCTGAAAGCAGCAGTTGCTGCTCCTTCATTAAACTCTCTGCTAACTGATCAGAGGTCAGCTGAATCTGAGTTCATTTTTCTTCTTTCTTCTGCAGAAGTGGTAAAGTTTCGTCTCCCGCTGAGATTTTAGGTAAATTAATAACGTGTCGTATGTCTGCAGGGAGTTAATACTCATTAACTCACTATGTCTCTGCTCAAACTTTCCTTTTTTCATTTGCTTAATTATGCAAATGAGCCAAAGAGGCCTGAGTTCTCATCCTAAATGTTTTCTCAGCAGCTATTAAAAAATAAAATGTATTCTATATTTCACAGTCATGAATCGTGCATGTAAAAGCATGTTTGCTGATGTTACATAATCAGATTTAATAAAAGGCTCCGTTTGGTGTCTTCCTGTACTTTTTTTAAAATCATGCTTGTGTTTTTTTTTTTTTTTNTTTTTTTTTTTTTCTTTTCTTTTCTTCATCAGGACCAAACAAACATCTTCAACTTTCCAGTTTCTCACATAGCAGTAAAAAGCTGGATCTGTAAACAGTGTGTGTGTGTGTGTGTGTGTGTGTGTAATCTAAGCAGATGTCTTGTTTAAAGACGTCCTGCTGTTGAATCCTTCTTGGATTTCTCACAACTGGAGCTTCAGAATCTCCTGAATAAATGATAATGTTTCATAATTGATGGAGAGAAAAGATTTGATGTGACAATACGTGGACAAACTGCAGTGTGTTTAATGAAAATGACTGAAGAAGTTCCAGGTGTGTTTTTAATTTCAGATTTGCTTTTAGGTTTTTTGCCACAGTAACAGAAGCAGAATGATTCTGATCATTCTGCCTCTCGTGTCTCATCAGAAACTTTGTTAGAAGCCAATTTACTGCCTATTTTATCAATATGTCATTTATCATTATAATAGATGTTTCTGATTTTAACGATGATAGTTTATAAAACAGCTTATTAACCTTAATGACAGTGTGATCGGTTGTCTCACCTTCAATTATACTGAGTAATGATGATTGAGTTTTAATTCATGCTCAAGTGCTGTAATGGCTTTTTGTGCAGCCGCTCGCTAACACGCTTCCTGTGGCCTTTTCCTGTTTATTTATTTATCCTCACTGAAGCACGTTTTCCTGCTGCAGCTGCTTTATATTTACAACGTACACATTTTAGGAAGTCTAAAACGATTTTCAGTGAATTTATTTCAAGTCAAGAAAAAGCTGCTGTGAAGAGAAAGAAAAAGTGTTTTGTTGTGTGTATCTGCATTTGTGTCTGTGTGCATGTGTGTGTATGTGTGTATATGTGTGTGCACGAGTGTGTATGTGCATGCATGTGCACGTTGCGTATGCATGTGTGTGTGTGTCAGAGTGAAGGTATAGAAAGCTCTGAGCTCAGATGCACGTTGAGTCTGAATCGTGTTTGAACTCGTCACACAAACCTCTTCAGCATTTCTGGCTGCAGCCTGATTTTCTCTCCTCACCAACTCTACTCTCTGCCACTCTTCTTCCTCCGTACATCATCCTCCTCCCCTCTCTTCCTCTTGTCTCCTTTCACAGTTTTTGTAAAATAGGTTATTAAAATATATTTGAGGGGAATTCAGAACAAATATTATTTTCATTGCAAGAATAATCATTTCATATCTTCACCAGGTTTGTCCTGTCTGTTCATAACTGATTAAAAAAGTCATTCATTCATTCATTCAGTTATTTATTCATTCATTTATTTATTTATTTATTTATTTATTAAGCACTTTTTGGCACACTTTCATTTCATGCAAATAAATGTTACTCCTTTTTTCATCGTTTGGCCTCTTTTTGACCTTTTTTTATTATCTGTCACATGCTGAATCATCCATGTGTCGTTTTTAAATTTATCACCGTTTGATTGATAAAACTTTGCAAAATTTTTCACCTCATTTCCCTCGTCTCTGTTATTACAATCCAGCCGAGCTCGTCGTCAATTTGCACTGTAAATCTTCCTCCTCCTCCACTCTGCAGCTTTCCTTTCTGTCCGTCTTTCTGTGTGTGACTTTGTCCTCGTCTCTGTCTTTCACACTGGCTCCGTCTCATCCCTCTCTGTCTGCTGGCTGCTCTGACATGCTCCTAATGAAGACGTAGAACTGTGGGCAGCAGGTTTCTGAAGGTTACGCTGTCGATACGGCAGGAAGTGAGAAAGAATGGAGTCACTGATGACATGTGATGTTTTCACCAGGGTGATGCAAACTGCTGCTAATGAAGCTGAGAAAGAAGGGGACAGGGCCTCTGTGTGTGCGTGCAGGTTTTTCTCCAGAGGCCTTTAGGGTCTGAGGGCAGAATATTTGAGTCAGTTAGACAGATCGGGTACATGAGTTACTTCCCTGCAATTCCATCTTAAATGGATAAATCAATTTGCTGATATATCAGATTGTCCTGTTCTCTCTGATGTCTTTATTTTTTTTAATGAAGGTCGTGTATAAAGATGATGAATAATATCAGCTCTATAAATATGTGCATTGACTTTGATAAATCACCTTACCTGACTGCAGAAAGAATTCATGAATCTGCAAAAGTAACTACAGTAAACTGATAGTTTAACTGTTTGACAAAGTAAAATAGAAGATTGTATTTCCCTCTTATAAACAATAGAAAGTAAGAATTTAGATATTCAGATTTTCCCAGCAACAGCACAGCATCACACTAAGTCAATAAGTAATAAATGCCATGATAATTGAAGCAATGAAGAGCTGTTTCATATTTAAATACCACCCGTTTTGCATGTTTGAACCTAATATATTCAATTTTCATACGATACATTACTGACAATCATTTCCCAAAGCATACTACTGGAACGGTAATTAAAAATGTTTTTCCTACCTTCCAGACCTCCATTGGTTTCAGTTCATTCTGCTATTAAAATCAACTTGTTGATACTTGAAACGTTCTTGGGATAGGTAATCCATCATCACCAACAAGACGTGTATTCAGGTTTTTTTAGAAGTTATGTAATTTTAGTGTTTAAGCTCAATAAAAAGCGTGGAGTGAATGTATGCCTCCACCGGGGAATATAGTCCCAAAAGAAGACCTGCGTTTATGGAAAAATTTAAAGGACCGTGACTTCATAAGGCTGTGTAACTATTAGCAGGAGAAATATGGATTTTTAAGGTGGGTGTATCACTTGAATATTTGATTTTGAAAGATTAAGAGATTTTGCAGAATATCAGGAAAGCTGAAATACGGTTTTATCCTTTGGGAAATTATTGTCAGTAATGTAGCATGTATGAAAACTGAATATATTAGGCTCAAACATGCAAAATAGGTGGTATGGTCCTTTAAGAGTGACATTTTCTGCTGCTTCCTCCATCAAAGGAGACATAAATTCTGCTGTAGAGCCACATTTTAAGAGAAGTCCAGAAATCTGCAACAGCATCCAGATGCTACCAGGAGTCCCGGTGCATGGGGAGATGTGCTACATGTGAGAGAGAGAGAGAGAGAGAGAGAGAGAGAGACGCAGAGCACAGAGAATGAGGCTTGATGAAGACTCTCGGTGCCACTAGAATGTGTGTGGGAACAGATCATAACTCTCAATTTAAATAAACTGATCAGCTGAGTGTTTTTATCTATCAGGTTTATTGATCATTAACACATGTGAGACAAATACAGTTTAAAATGTCATCAGATTTCATCCTGATGAAATTTATAACCAGGCTGAAACTCGTGTGTATGTGTGTGTGCGTGAGTGACAGTGTGTTTTATGAATCAGCTTCCTGACATATAAATAAGGAAATAACGTAGTAATGCCTCTTTCAAAGCAAAAGATTGAAGATGGCAGCAACAGGCGTTTAAGATGGAACAATGTTAGCTGATGATATTTGCCCTTATCAACATGGTAAATCTGGCATTGTGTTTTATGAATTCCCAAATGGAGTCATATTCCATGAACATGTATGGATGCTTGTTTGCTGGCAAGCAATCAAGGCCAAAGCAAGCGTAGTAAACATTTGAAACATGTCCTGTGTAAAATCTAAAACCTGAAGCACAAGTCAGGCCACATTTTCCAGCTGTGGCCTGATGGAGAAATGAAAAGGAAAATCTTATGCATAAAACATGACAGCTGGCATTTTCTTTCAAAGGAAATAATCTGACATGCAATGTTGAAAAGCACATCATGAAGGCCTATATGAAGCGGCATGCTAATTAGCATGAATGTCACCCAAACGGTAGTGCTCATTCCCCAAAACTCTTAGAACCGTGTAGCATAAAGCTCACAGCCAGTTAGCATAGCTTCAGATGTGGGCCATGCATGTGCACGTGGTAATGAATTATCCTGCCTTTAGGAAAAGCATTGATATTAGCCTTTCTAATGCCAAGTAATGAGCGCAGAACTGTTAAATAATGATGCTTAATACTGATTGTTTGCGATCAGGCTTCAGGGAACCATGAATATCTGTGTTTCCTAACTTATGCAAATAAATTAACATAAGATTTGTGCTGCTGGCAGCGAGAGAAGATGTAACTAATGTTGAGCCACAGCATGAAGAAGCTTTTAGTCCACAGACCTGACTTCTGATTCTGAAACACACATTTCTCTACCGTTCCTTTAAAATCATTTTATTGCAAACTTAGAAAAAAATATGAAAGTCTGACACAAAGTGGTTTATAGAAATATGGTTCATATTTCTATATTTTTACTCTCAATTTCTAAATTGTTTACACTTTTGCCTTAGTAACACGTAAATAAAGCACAGAAAAAAAGTCAAGGTTTAGTTGTTGCATGTGGTTACGCAACTTGACCTGTAGTCAGCAATGGAAAACTACTTCCTGTTTAGAGGAAAGGAGAAGAAGGAGGAGGAGGAACATTCTGTATCATCTGACCTGCAGCACGACTTAGTCTGAGACCTCCAACGCCTTTATCTTTTCAGAATGTCCACACTGCTGTGTGTGTGTGTGTGTGTGTGTGTGTGTGTGTAGCATAGAGGAGGGGCTGTTAACAGTAATTTTGTGTGTTTTTCTGTGAGTTTTTGCTTCACTGGATAAGAAACGGGATAACGGGAATTCTTTCACGTTAGATTTTCTCTGTGGACACAGCGATGAGAGAAAAACAGACGCAGAGAAAAATGAAAGCCCTCTCCAATTTTTGAAGTGATATTTGAAAATAATCCCAATGTTTCATTTTGGGCTGATGGAGATTGGATTTTTGCATTTGACTGGCTTTGTAAAAATACTCAAAAAAAAAAAAAAAANAAAAAAAAAAAAAAAGAAAAAACAATTCTATTTTGTTGACAAAATTCAACGAAGCAGGCTTTGTTTGTTTTTTGATTTTTGTTTCAAAGTAGGAAATCCAATGAGTGGAAGGTCCACAGAGTTTAGATGCAGATGTCATTGAATACACCCTGAGTAGACAGGAAGCTGTCTGACGGCATTCTGAACAGGTTAGCCGTGTGCTGCATGTCTGGCCCAGCCTCCTCACCTGCAGCAGACTCCTACTAACGGCATGAAACCTGGGCACAGGTGAGCTCACCTGCTGATGACCAACCCACCACAGCAATAATTACTCAAAAAAAGCTCACAAAAAGCTCACTTTGTGAGCTTTTTGTGAGCTTTTTTTTTTTTTTTTTTTNTTTTTTTTTTTTTTTTTTTAATGGAAACAGAGAAATGATAGAGGATAAGATGTAGGATAAGGAAGATGTAGAGTAATGAGGATAAAATGTAGGATAATGAGGATAAAGATGTAGGATAATGAGGATAAGGTGTAGGATATTGAGGATAAGATGTAGGATAATGAGGATGAGGTGTAGGATAATGAGGATAAGGTGTAGGATAATGAGGATGAGGTGCAAGATAATGAGGATAACGTGTAGGATAATGAGGATGAGATGTAGGATAATGAGGATGCGGTATAGGATAATGAGGATAAGGTGTAGGATAATGAGAATAAGATGTATGATCATAAAGATGTAGGATAATGAGGATAAGGTGTAGGATAATGAGGATGAGGTGTAGGATAATGAAGTTGAGATGTAGGATAATGAGGATGAGTTGTAGGATAATGAGGATGAGGTGTAGGATAATGAGGATAAGGTGCAGGATAATGAGGATAAGGTGTAGGATGAGGATAAGATGTAGGATAATGAGGATAAGGTGTAGGATAATGAGGATGAGGTGTAGGATAATGAGGATAAGGTGCAGGATAATGAGGATAAGGTGTAGGATGAGGTTAAGATGTAGGATAATGAGGATAAGTTGTAGGATAATGAGGATGAGGTGTAGGATAATGAGGATAAGGTGCAGGATAATGAGGATAAGGTGTAGGATGAGGATAAGGTGTAGGATAATGAGGATAAGGTGTTGGATAATGAGGATAAGGTGTAGGATAATGATGAAGGGGATATGACTATGTTGTACCAGCATTCCTAAGCTGCTAAATCTCACTATGTGTGGCCCGACAAATGTGACGAGTTGAGCGGCGTGAGCGACTGAGCCCAAAGTGAACTGTAGCCCAAATGTGATACACTAGCTCCGGCCATATGCGAGCTTTTCACCCCCCACGTCTCCCTCCCTCTACTCGTCCTGGTGTTTGACTACATTCATGCGTGTTGGCTGTGGTTCCACTCTGACTCATTTCACCCTCACAAACAATCAGGCGATGCTGCTTCAGCCAGCCCGCTCTGCGTCACACTCAGAATTGATTTGATGGACTTCGCCACGTTCACGCCCAACTCCAAACACTCCACCCAAGATCAGAATCCACCAAGACAAAGCTCCACCTCTTCTTGTAAAAGCTGCGCTCGGCCGGCCTGAGAAAGCTGCTCTGGCCTGCCAAGCTCGTTAATTTCAGCATGAGCCTCAGGGAGGATTTTTGCACTGATTCATCATCATGCAAATAGAGGCTCCCGCTCTGTTCTTCACCAGCTCACAGGTCAACACAGTGACTCAAGTCCAGGCTGGTTTCTCTGCACTGAGAAAAGCAGCGTAACTCAAAGAGGATGATCCTGTAAGCAGACAGCTGCTACTGAGGCCCGTTTGTTTTCTGAAGGTTGATTTAAAGTTGCTAACACTGCGGCGCCCTGCAGCTTTCTCAGAGACACGCCCTGATGCTGTTGTTACACTAGTGGCCCTCAGAGTTGAATTAGTGATGAAATCTTTCATATGAGAAAGTTTGAGTGCCACTTGCTGGAATTTAAGAGGAATGTGACTAAAATGTTCAAAGAGAAATTCATTATATAATATAATTCATTCATTATATTATGAAAAGCCTACATAAATCAACATCAGCATGATTCTGATTCATCATACTGTATTTTAATTTACACTGCAATTATAACATTAAATATTAAGTAATTATGAAAGAAATCTGTGTTTTTATCAGATGGCTTATCTGTTTTTTTTTTTTTTTTTNTTTTTTTTTTTTTTTGTTTTTTTTTTTGCAGTTAGGGATGATCATGTAGCATGTATTTGTGAAGTCAGAATGTGAAAATGTTGGCACTGCTTATCCTGTAAATCTCCAAATTCCCTCCCAGCTCACTGACAGAATCACTGAAGGCATCTTTGATATCCATTTCAGGGTCCATCTTGCATTTAAGTACAAATATTCCAGGACGTTTACTTGCATCGGATGGAGAACAAACGTTAAGCAGCACAGTAACAGTTATGTATCACATCAAAACCGGCTTATTATCAATAGAATGGAGCCAGAGCGGCTTTGAGCTAACGGCCAAGCATCAAGCACGTCGTCCTCTCCGTGAGCCAGGAACACAGAGGAAGCATCTTTAATGACACATCCTGTGAAGATATTTCTCCCCAAATTGTCAGATGCTGCCTTTCCGGTGCTGGGGTTGGTGATCCTGTCATGGTTTGTGTCTCTGCTTGCAGGACGTGAGACGTGATAACACGCTAAAGGTGATAACACGCTAAAGGTCACGGCTGTTCAGCAGCAGAGAGGCTGAAGTGAGAAAAGCTGAGAAGGTCTGAGTTCCATTTGTCACTTTAGTGTTTCACACTGCAGCAAAGTGAGCTTTTTGTGAGCTTTTTTTTTTTTTTTAATTGGAAACAGAAGTGAAAAATCAAATTCAAATTGACAGTAAAATTAATAAAGATCCCTTTCTTAATTATGAACCTGCAATTAAAGGCAATAATCAGATGTTTCTGAGCCTATGGAGGCCCTTCCTGGACTACCTCCCTGCAGAAACCTACAACATATTAATGAAAGGACAATATGTTCTGAAATGGGAGCCTCAAGAAAGGGAGGGAATGCAGGACAAATTATTTTATTTTTTATTTTTTATTTATTTTTTTGTCATTGCAGTTGGGGGGTTAGGTGGTGGTTGGACTACTGTATGACAGATTGGATGGGTTCTGTCTTTTGGTTTTTTTTTCCCTTTTTTTCTTTTTCATGTGATCTGGTTTATATTAATTGTAGAAATATCTAATTTTATATATATGTATGTGTATATATATATATATATGTGTATGTGTGTATAAAAATCTGAACACTGATAATATGTGTCATATCTGTTGATAGTGCTGAAATGGAAAAGTAGCAGGTGTATCTGTTAAGGTATCTGCATGTGTCCGTGGGCCACATGAGAATTCTGTTTTATGCATTTATCTTGCATCTGTCCTGACGTCACACATGACACATCTGATTGTTGCACATTGAGCCAAATTTCTTTACTGTAACAAAACCGTGTCGCCGCCTTTGCTGCTGAAACGAGCAGAAACCCGACATTCTCTTACTGCCGTCAGCCAAAGTAGCTCAAATTCTCCTGTCTGTACACAGCTGTGTGTGTGTGTGTGTGTGTGTGTGTGTGTGTGTGTGTGTGTGTGTGNTGTGTGTGTGTGCGTGCGTGTGTGTGTGTGTGTGTCGCATTGGAAAGCCCGGCAGCGCCTGCGTGTCTCCGCGAGGCTTCAGGCTCCTTCACGCTGTTATTTTTGTGGCATCGCATTATTTACTGCTTGTATTAACATGCGGCTTGATAAGCATATTTTCCTCAGCAGAGCTAACAAGATGTTTTATCACCGAGCCGTNCATGCGGCTTGATAAGCATATTTTCCTCAGCAGAGCTAACAAGATGTTTTATCACCGAGCCGTTCCAGCAGGCAGAGCTGTGGCTCAGACTTACAGCCACATAAATTACAACTTTTCTCCAGATTTAAGGCTGGAATTTTGCTGTAAAATCAGATTTCCCTTTGAACATGACGATGGATTTTGGTTGTGAATAATCTACCGAGCAGCATTAAGATAAATCAGCTGCAAGCTCTGCTAAATAAGCAAAACACCTCAGGAATAACAACACCAGGAGTTCATTTCCTAAATGCTCTGTGTTCTTGAAAATTTGTTCTTGATCAATTTGTTACTGACAGGAAACCAGTAAAATTCTGCGTTTGCTTTAATTGTTCCTTCACTGTTTGAGGTGAGCTGAGTCATGTTATCAACCAGGAAGAGCAGGCTGGAAATAAGAGGAAAAGTTTAGATAAATGATGCAACTTTTCTGTCTTTTCTGTGCTAATAAGGCAGCTACAGATGTTCATGTATTAAAAACCACATTTGTTAGAAAATAATAATTAATCAACACGCAGCGCAATTATCTCCGTTGTGTCTCTGATTAGACACAATTGGTCATTAATGTTTCTGTTTTACCTTTTGTAATTGTCGTTAATCATGTGAACTGTAGGAAAGCTTTGCACAGTTTAGCAGATCAACATTAGCACATCATTAGCTGCAAATCTGCATCTTTAATTTGTTGATGAACTCTTAAAACAGAGACTATGATCACTAATTACATCTTCAGGATCTTACAGTTAACGATTCAGTAATGATATAAATATGACTGGAAAACAGAAAAACATTTTCACCATCATTAAGGAAATGGAAAACATGAATATTCATTACAAATCAATCCCAGTCAAAAAAAAAAAAAAAAATANAAAAAAAAAAAAAAATGGCAGGGAGGGCATTATTCTGAGTTTTTAAACTGGCAAATTTGCCAGTTTTAAAAGTCCATATGCATATGATAATTTGATGATTTTGCACTAAAAGCACAAGTATTTCTTTATTGTTAAATCTGATGGAAAAGCNGATAATTTGATGATTTTGCACTAAAAGCACAAGTATTTCTTTATTGTTAAATCTGATGGAAAAGCATAATTTAATGAGGTCATGTGCAGCCATAGTACATGAGGCGGTTAATTCCAATTCCCCATTTCTCCTTATTTTTCTGCGTTTTAAAAACTCGCAAATTTAATAATTAAAATATTAAAATTTAATTTTTGATTTAATTTAATAATTTAATAAAGTCATTACTGCAGGCATAGACACAACATGAGGCAGTGATTCCCCCTTATTATTTTTCTGAGTCTAAAAAGTGGCAAAGTTTTTAAACTCAGAAAAATAATAAGGGGAATCAGAACTGCCTCATGTTGTGACTATGTCTGCATGTGATCTTATTAAATTATACTTTTCCACCAGATTTAGCAGTAAAGAAATACTTGTGCTTTTAGTGCAAAATCGAATTATCATACGCATACAGATCATCAAACTATCATAAGCATACAGACTTTTAAAACATACGGCATACGGACAGGCATACAGACTTTTTTTTTAGTTTTAAAACTAGCAAAATTGTGACTTTTTAAACTGGCAAATTTGCGAGTTTTAAAACTCAAAATAATACCCCCCTCGTTTGTTTTGGGGTTTTTTTTGTCGTCTTATATAGCCCTAACAACGCTGTCACACATCACAGAAAAACATCTAAACCTGCTTTTATTTCAGCTTTTTTTTTATTTTTTGTTTTTTTTTAGGCGTATGTGTTCATTCAGGTCAGGGTCGACCAATCCAAGCTTCCCCTTTCACCTCTCGCCCGGGCGTCATGCCAAAGCCATTTCCTCCTGCATTAGCCTCATCAGGGACTTTAATGTGTGCCACCCTTTTGGAGGGGAGCCGCCCTGGCACGTATACAACACACACACACACACACACACACACACACCGCCCTGTCTTGACAGCTCACTCCAATTACTGGCCTTCCTTGTCGCATGGCCTGCATCTCCACTCAGAGCAGATCGCATGTGACCCCGTCCAGCATACCGCTGGTGGGGGGGGGCAAAGGGGGGACGACCATGCAGGGGAATAAAAGTNCGTCCAGCATACCGCTGGTGGGGGGGGGCAAAGGGGGGACGACCATGCAGGGGAATAAAAGTGGTAACACACATGCACACACTCCAAAATAAGATCTGTAAGATCTGCAACTCCTGCAAACATTCCTGACCGAAGACTCCTGGCACCGTCGCCACTGATGACTCACGGAATCTTTTTAAAGTGGCTTTTTGAAGACGGAGTCCTCTTTGATTTTAAAATATTGGCAGGTTATTTCCAGACAGCAATATTTTTGCACAAGTGAATAGTTAGCATATTCGTTTTTGATGAAGCAGTTTTCCCTTTCAGTCCTTCACATGGATTTTTCAGAAAGGTGGTTTGTATTGGCGTGAAGCAGCAGGTGCTCTGTGTTAGCAGCAAAGCCTTATTGTCCTAATAAAATCAGTATTGTTATGATTATTAATGTTGAGTGGGTCATGCCAGAAAAATGACCAGATTTTAGATTGTTGATCAGAATATATATTTTGTTGATTTTTTTTTTTTTTTTTTTTTTTTTTAATTTAGTATGAGGGTGTAGCAACAGCAAAGTAGTGATGATGTATTAACAGATGATTTTTTTTTATTTATTATTAAAACAAACGTAAGAGATTTGGACCTGGAGAGTATGAGCTGATATATGTGTGTAGTTGTGAGTTTTCTGACTGGAACACTGTGAAGACACATCACGTAAAAGAACAGATGAAGCCTCTGGCTCTCTGACACAGCGCGACACCCATAAGAAAACTGAACAAACAGCCCTTTTAATGTCTGCTGTATGTTTGGGTCTTTATGTCGTGAAAAGCTCCTGTCAGCCTCTTTCTACTTCTTTCGGAGGAATGAAGGCAGAGTCGCAGTTTCTTGTGGTTTGCTGGGTCCGCTCGGTTCGGACCTGACTGTGGAGCTTTAGGCATGCTGGGTGCTCTGGTGATGTGAGTGGGTGTCCTGGCTTCACTGCACCTACACAACAGAAACCATGACACCGCTTCTTACCGTCAGCATTCATACGTATGTCTGTCTGTACAGGCTTGATGATGGTGATCTTCCTCCTCTTTGATGATTGTTAGTTAGAACTAAAACATGATAGTCTTGTCCTTCAGGGTGGTGGTGGTGTCCCCCCCCCCCNCCCCCCCCCCCACACACACACACACATATTATATACATGCAGGATAAAGAAAAGGCTGCGGTGGGTTTGGTCCTAAATGTAGTGGAACTTACTTCTGTTGTTATTCGTGGCCTTTTATGAAAAGACCTTCATCTCCAGGTTGAAGATGGAGCGTCATACTTTTAATACTTTTCCTGTATTTTCCCTTCAAATCTACATTTGCTGTCCAACTGGAATACCTTTATGAGAGTAGTATTTAGATATATTTACCACACGCAGTATTAGTGTATAAGTTTGCACAACTTTGAAAGTCATTACGCACGCTACAGACTCTCCAAACCATTTTTAGAATTCTTCCTGTACGCTGAGAAAACTTAAGGCGTCATGACCCTTTTAAAGTTTCAGCAAAAGCAAACTGCATCAAACAGGTTTTCAGGAGCATTTAGCACCAAAACTGTGACTCGTTCTTCCTACAGGCATCTGCTCAGCACCGTCCGCTTCAAACCAGACGCCTGCTGGACACCACAGCAAAGTATATTTGTACATGCATTGCACAACTAATGTAGAACGTGTGTGCACGCTAGCATTGTTAGCAGTGTTAGCATTGTGTAACATTTGTGTAGCAAATCAAGTCGTGAAGTTGTGTCAGAGGACGCTGCGTTTAATGCAGCTCTGAGGGCCTCAGTCAGTCAGATGTAAAGCCTGTTGTGTGAGTGGGGTGGGGTGGGTGTAGTGGGGTGGGGGTGTGGATGGAGGTCTGTCTAACTCACTTCAGCACATATCAGCCGAAGAACAATCTCTCCTCTGTCTGATCCTCCTGGCACGCATCCATGCTGATCCACCCACGATCTCCCTCTCCTCTTATGATTATTTTATCATATTAAATTCTTTATGCCTCATGGCCTGCGAGCTGAGCGGTGCGTTGGCCATACAGCACATTCACACTACAGTTATTTGGACGCCGCTCCGGTGTAGCTCTGTCCCGGTCCCTCGGTTGGATTCTGCTCGTCCATTAGTGCCATCTGTGCCTCGCTGCACCGTCTGTGAAAACCCCGCCGACGCCAAAACGATTGGCATTTCTCTGGAACAACCAGAGGGACGGTGCCCAGAGCTTTTATCTGCCAATGATGTGCACTTACTATGACAAAACCAGTGGGGGGAGCAGGGGGCCCAGGCAGGGAACAGCTGCACCTACGGTACCGCAGCGTCCACGCTCAGTCTGCACGAGCTGCCACTTATATTTGCACCAGCAGACAAACAATACAGAGTCAAGAGGCATTTTCTCTGTGCGGCATTTAGCTGCTGCTTCTGTCTGCAGAGTGAAGGCGTGAACACGCCTTCACTGAGCGCACTGCTGCTGAACATTTAAAGGGCATTTCTGATGCATCACGTGAAGAAGAGGCGGGACGGTTTTATCAGTCTTTGGGTGTTTTCACACCTGCGTGGTTTGGTCCATTCAGTCAGGCGAGGGTTCATTTCCTGCATTTATCCGTGCAGGTCTGAACTCAGAACACACAGAGAGTTGGGGTTAGCATCAGAGGAGGAGCTCGTGTCCTTTTCCAAACGACGCTGGAGCGGTTTGTTTGTGGTCTGAACATGATCCGCACTCTTACCAAACCAATGCCAGATCAATGTATTGATGTATTGATTGATTAGCAGCAGAGATGTAGGTGTGTGTGTTTAAGGTTACGTAAACTCCACCTTTGATGATCAAATCAAACAGATGCTGTTAAAGGACCATACCATCCATTTTGCATGTTTGAGCCTAATATATTCAATTTTCATACAGGTAATGTTACTGACAATCATTTCCCAAAGCATACTACTGAAACGGTGAATTAAAAATGTTTTTCCTACCTTCCAGACCTCCATTGGTTTCAGTTCATTCTGCTATTAAAATCAACTTGTTGATACTGTAAACGTTCTTGGGATAGGTAATCCATCATCACCAACAAGACGTGTATTCAGGTTTTTTTAGAAGTTATGTAATTTTAGTGTTTAAGCTCAATAAAAAGCGTGGAGTGAATGTATGCCTCCACCGGGGAATATAGTCCCAAAAGAAGACCTGCGTTTATGGAAAAATTTAAAGGACCGTGACTTCATAAGGCTGTGTAACTATTAGCAGGAGAAACATGGATTTTTAAGGTGGGTGTATCACTTGAATATTTGATTTAGAAAGATTAAGAGATTTTGCAAAATATTTGAAATACGGTTTTATCCTTTGAGAAATGATTGACAGTAACATGTATGAAAATTGAATATATTAGACTCAAACATGCAAATAGGTGGTATGGTCCTTTAAAGGTGTAACACATCAACCTTAGCTAATGTGTTCAGATAAACGTGTTCAGGTTGGCATGCACTTGTATGTTCTCAGCATGTTGCTCCATTCTCCTGTTCAGCGCGTGAAGGCAGCATGTCTTCTTCACATCATGTGAAGCAACATGTGGTTTTCCACACGTTGTCTTGAAGTCAGATTCAGCTTCTGCTGTCATAGTTTTCGTGCTTTATAGTGACAATGACATGAAAAGTACCGACGTTTGACCAATGAGCAAAGTGAATATTATGACTTTTACTGCTATATTGTAGTTTGATTCCATTTTTTCGGTTTGAAACAGAACCAGAGCGAACAGACTACAGTCTGAAAACACCCTCAGGAACACCTTTTATGTTGTGCATTAGGCTGACATGTCATAACCATGACCTGAAATTTGACGAGAACTCCAGTGAAACCTTATGAATTCTTATGGCTGTTGTCGTTTGGTTAATAAGAATAATTTTCAATGAAAGCATACAGGCGTCACGACAGCCATATTGTGGGCTGTCATAAACATGCTATGACAGATGTCTTCATCAAACACAAATGAAGTGTTTGCTTGTATGTGTTCACAGCAAACGGTCATGCGTGTTTGAGTCTGTTCGTGGCTGCCAAATGCCTGAAACGCTCTGATGACAGTCATGAATAATTGACCTCGAGTCAAGTGGTAGTTTGGAAGCTTCATAGAGTGTAAAGCTGAAGTCAGTGTGTTGTAATGAGGTTCTCCTGAATGATCTAGAAGTTTTCATGTGTTTTTTATGCTTGTATAAAGTATGAAGTTGAAGTTGTAGAGGTTCTGCTTTGTGCAATACATAACATACATAACACAGAGAGGCATACAGTTAGAAGATGTCGATTCAAGCCCTTATTGTCAGAGAGCAGCTACCCTGCTGAAGTGTCTTTGAGCAACACACTGATTCTTGTAAGAGCTCCAGGAGCTTTTCTGTAGCTGACTCTGACCTCTGCCCTCCAGCTTGATTGGGATAATTGAAAATTTTAAACTAATATTTGCTTTTGACATATCCAATATGGGACAGGTTTATAGTGTTTGTGAAAATCTGAATTTGTTATTTTTGTTCTGAGTGAGTCACCGATGCTGAAAAGGAGTCTGTCCTGTTCTAAACCAAACAGTTTTCTCATGAAGAGTCTGAAGGATCTTTGTTGATTTGCACTGAAACAAATATAACAGTCTTTTAGAACAGACTTGAAATCAGCTGCATCTTCAAATCTTCTTTAAAGATGTGTTCACACATAGAGCCATAAAAATAGCAAGAACTACCCTACCAAGGGAGCTTCTCAGGAACAAATCTGATTGGTTAACCAGTAAAAATGTGCTTGATGTAACACAGTGATTTTCTGAAAGGTTGAACTTAGTTTTTGAAAGCGCTCCAGTATGCCAAAAAAAAAAAAAAAAAAAANAAAAAAAAAAAAAAAAAAAAGTCAGCGCTGTGCAGGCAGCATATTCTGTAGTGCATGTTTTGCAAATCAACATCTACTGTAGTAAGTTTAATGGTGCAAGAAGCCAAATCTAAAATAAACTTAAAGTCACAATTTAATAATATAAAAATATAACCAGGGCTATATACCAGCACTATATACTGTATACCAGGACTATACTGTATATCAGGACTATATACTGTAGCAGGACTATATACCAAGACTACAGGTATATACTAGGACTATATACAAGAACTATACAGTATACCAGGACTATATACTATATAGTACAATTATATACCAGGTATATATAGTCCTGGTATGTATACCAGGACTATACAGGGGTATTTACTACATATAGTATATATTTACTATATAAAAGATATATATTATATATTTACTATATACTAGATACCAGGACTATACTATATACCAAGACTACATATATATATATATATATATATGTATCTCATACTTTCCTCAGGTAGAATGAACATATATTTCTCAGTCTGCTCATCCATAACAACACTATTTTCACTGTCAGTCTTTCTTTTTTTTCTATTGGTTTGTCTTGATCAGGTCATTTCACCTTTTCAACATGAGCTCCTGCATTTGTACCAGCATCATAAATAATACTGTGAGGTTGGCTGAGTGATGAGGTGAAAAAAAGGTGTTGAGAGCTTTTTACTAGCAGCAGTTAGTTTTATTTTCCTCCACAGCAGTGCAGATTATATACAGTACAAGAGACAATGTTGGACAAAAACTGCGTAAAAGAAAGACAAAGTCAGACCAAATCGGGAACTGGTTTAAAGAATAAAATAAAACCACAAAGTACCATAAGTATCCCTGCACAAAGGCTGTGACCCTTTGAGCTTTAGGCTCTCTGTAGTAAACCATCCCTAAAGGGAATTACAAGTAATCAATCAGTCATCTCAGAATAAATCATTATTTTATCAATAAAATAGTTTTATTTATTTATTTATTTATTTAAAAGGGGCATGTACAATGCTAAACTTAAATGTTGCCATTTGATGTATTACACCAGAGTTAGCTTAGAGCTAATTTCCATCTACAGTCCCATGACTGCATGATATGAACAAATATGAATTCACAGACGATATCAGATGTGTTTAAAATGATTAGATTAATTACAACACACTTAAAATAGTCATTTTAACCAAAACACATTATTGTCCCCCTCAAATCTACCACAGTTGGTACATTCCCTCAGGGACATCTGTATTTAAGGTGCAGAGCTGCTGGTGTGTTTGCACTTCCTAAGTCTAACGTTAGTGATAGACAACTGCAGCAGAGAGAAGTAACACATCAGCAAAACATGCATTTAAATATATGCATTAATGTTGTGGCACATGTCATTATTTCTAATTGTTTAAATAGGTAAGTTAAATATATGTGTAGAGGGCACAGGATACCATGACTATTCATATGGAGTCTGTATTGTATTTAGAAATGGGAATGTTTATAACTAATGAATTGGATATTACGTCTAGATAGAAACACTTCTGCGTTTTGGAGCAAGAGAGGACTTTAAAGCTGAAGCCATTATTTTTTCTTCCAAGACACAGTATCTGCTAAAGTTCACAGCAGTGGAAGGGCTAAGTGGCATTTTTGCTGCCGTGTACATTATGTGCTTGTATAATCTTTATTCATTTCTTTACGATGAGCAGAAATGGCCGAGTTGTCAGCAGGCGTCATGTATTTGGCCGAGTCTCAGGTGGCTCTGATTTCCCA
Source organism: Lucifuga dentata (assembly GCA_014773175.1). NCBI lineage: Eukaryota > Metazoa > Chordata > Actinopteri > Ophidiiformes > Bythitidae > Lucifuga > Lucifuga dentata. The sequence continues at coordinate 37,825 of VXCM01008447.1, forward strand.
GCAGGCCAGATGGCAGATCTGTGTGGGCAGCGTGTGGACGAGGGGCTGTGTGAAGAGGAGGCCGTGCAGCCTCGTGCACGGAGGATTGCTCACTCTGGCTCTCTGCACGCTCCTCCTGCAGCTGTGCTGCCTCCAAACCTGAACTTTTCATTTCTTCAACATGTGGCAGAGACTAAAACGCAGCATGGCCGAGAGCTGACGGACACGGACCTGATTAGATTTCTCTGTTTTCATCTTTCTGACCTCATCTTATCTTTACTCACTGAAGTCCATCACAGAAGTAAAGGGCTGCTGGTTTGGTGATGGCACAGTACTTACAAGTTTTACTTAAGTACTGGCAATCACATCAAAAGTATTTGCAAAAGTAACAGTAAATAATACAGTAATTAATATTAAGAATATTAGAAATACAGTGTGCTCAAGTGTTGAAGCTAAAAGTTCCGATCGTGTCCGGTCTGAGGATTTCAGATTTCCAAGGAAGGAAATTTGGAAAACCAAGGAAGGAAAGACGGAAATGTTAGAAAATAAATCTGGAAAGGGAGAAGGTTTTGTAGAAGTGGTGGAGTTCATTTAAAATCTAAAATCTAAATCTAAATTTAAAGTCAGTGCTGGAATTTATTTAAAACAGCAGCAGATTTAATGTATTAATAAGTGCAAATATCATCACGCAACCATGTTTTTATATTCATAACGCCTGTTACCAGCTTCTTTTAAGGTTCATCTCTAAAGTTCCTCTCTCTCTCTCTCACATACCGTACACACACACACACACACACACACACACCATCCCTCATGCACCAGGACTCCGGCTGTCTGGATCTCTCAGTTCTCTTTGTGTCAGCCTGTTAAAGTGTGGAGCTCTACATCAGAGTTTATGTTTCTTTGCTGGTTTAACGTGTAGCTTTGACACGATGAATCAGGATAAATCCTGACTCTTAAATATGAATTAGCACGCTGATCTTCATCGGTTATTAACTGAAACACACCTGATACCAACATGTCAATAAGGACGTTGTGATTAACGTGAGAGAAGCTTCATGAATTCATGCTTATTTAGCGTGACGGCATGTAGTTAGCATTGTTTTTGAATGACTTGCACTCGTTTGAAAGCAGGTGGAAATGATCATTTGGTTCTTCATGCAGTAAGAGCACAGCTACTGTGTAATATGAACGAGCTGTTCTGCATGCTAACATTTAGTCAGAACAACACAGTTATTCCAACAAGTTTAGTTCCGAGTTATTCCAGCAAGTGTTGGAGTAATTTCCGGATTGTTGCTGTTGGATGAAGTTAACAGTAGCTACAGTAAACTGCAGGCAGCAAAGCTCGAATGTGGAAAACGTCTCTGTTGTGGTAATAAAATCTTTCAAAGCCTGCAGCTTATCACTGCAAAATAAGCATCTTGCAACTGGATTACAACTCTCGTTTTCACACTCCAGTCCAGATGGGAGATTCATTCTGCAACCTAGACGGATGCAACTTTTTTCTTAATATGATAAATGTGACAAACTACGCTATCAATTAATACAACAAGCCAATATAAACATTTGGGAGAGAGCAAATTCATAATCAGCTGTGTTTATTTCCAGCTATTTGTCTCCTGAAAGTTTCAAACTGATTCTGTAAACTCGGCAACTTAATTGCCGTGGAGTTGTAGCGCTGTTTGCTTTTTATATTATGGAAGATTTAGAAGGGATTGTCTATATTAGAGAAAAAAACTAAAGAAAATAAACCCGTATAGAATGTATAATGAAGCGCAGCAGAGCCTGACTTCACTTCCTGACAGCTGATCACATGATCCACAGCACCAGCTTTGATTGAAATGACATTTGTCAGGTGAAATGTTGGTTTTGGCAGAATTCAGCATGTAGCTGCTGAACTAACACCCAGAGATTCAGAGTGACCAGACTGGTTCACCTTCACTTTCTGTTTCCTTAAAGCTTTAAATGCTTTTTAAACATGTCAGGAAATCCAGTTTCAGCACACTCCAGCTGTATTTAACCCAAACTCCGTGTTTCATTTGAACTCATCACCTGGACAACAAATGACACCTGACTGTTTAGTTTGGAAATTTGCTCTCAGCAGAAACAGAAAGTTGATTTGGAACTGGCTGTGTGTGCGCGTGCGTGTGTGCATACTGCATATATTAGCTGAAAACCAGTTAGCAAAGTGCCTTTTGTACCACAGGAGTTCTTGTACAGCGCTTTTCTAGATACCCAAAGTCGCTTAACAGAGAACATAAACGGCAATAAAATCAGACATAAAACATAAAACAGCATCCTGACAGCAGCTCAGACACAGGTGGACTCAGGAGAAGCAGCTTAAAAAGCTGCGTTTTAAAGTAAGTAAAGTAAACTTTATTGTCCTCGAGAGGCAGTTTGTTATGCAACAGCAGCATAATCAATGCAATACACAGAGAAAACAAAGCAACAATAATAATAAAAAAAACAATCAGACTGACCACCACAATGATTCATAGTAAAGCCAGCAGCCGCCAGATGAATGAGTGCTTATATCAGTTAGTCCTGCACTGAGGCGATCTGTACCTTGGACCAGATGGAAGCAGCTGAAACTCTCTTTTGACGGCAGTTCAGAATCGGCAGCAGAGTCCAGCTGATGGATGTGTAGAGGGAGAGAGCGTGAGAGCACCCGTGGTGGTGAGATCCAGGTCCTGAATAGACAGTAGACCAGCTGAGGAGGACCGCAGGGAGCGGGAGGGGAGTGTAGGTCTGGGAAGGGAAGACATCCGTTTCCCAACGCAGCAGCCATTTTGCATGAACTTTCCTTCAGAATCAGAATCTGTTCCTGATTGATCTTCAGCGCCGGTGCTTTTTAATGGTCAGGATCTTCTGGGTGGAGCTCAGTAGACCTTAAGTTGCTGATTAGTCAAAAGCAAACAAAGTTTACCTGAACACAGATTACTCATAACACAGAAAACAGTCATCCCACGAGCTGAAACTGCTGTGATGTCTGGTTTGGTGTCCATGTGAAGAGGCTCCGACATCTTTATTGGAGACGTCAGACGGCAGCTCAGTCCCTCAAGAGAACAAATTCCCACCATACGGTAAATTGCGCGTTTGCGCGTTGCAGAAACGATGTGGCCTTCATACTACAGATGTCACTCATTTTCCTAATTGTTCATAATTGATTCATAATAAAAACTAAAACTTTAAAGTCACAAAATAAAGAACTTAGAAAAAGTAGTGTCCAAATAATGATCAACTCCCAAATCATTTATGTTTTCATATGTGGCAGATTTCCAGACAAACACATGGCGATTCATGTGTAAAATGATAAAAATCTATTAAAGTTGTTTTGCATATTTGGTTCAGATATTTCAACTATTGTAAGCAAAAATATTCCTTTGTCCTTTCAGTATTTTTTCACGTTTCACAGTTATTATATGTCTTATAAAAGTTTGACAGAAAGGCTGTGTTTGGTTGGAGCATTAATTTCCTCCATGAGGGGAAACTGCAGCAATGAGAGAATCAGGCTGCAAAATGTAAAATCTCACAAAGTTACAAGCCAGCAGCCCCATGACAAACACGCTGCATGAGGACTGGGCGACGTGGACCTCTTCGTGTCCTGTCAACGAGGACCGCCACCACGACTCCACCAACGCTACTCCAGCGTGAAGCTGAAGAGGATTCAACACGGCCGTTTTGTTTGTTTTTCTGTTTCCTGTGGAAATGCAACAGAAATGATGGTGCAAGAATCAGTGTTTGCACCGTCCTTGTTGCGTTAGTTCTTATTTCCACAGTTTCTATGCTAGTTAGAATAATTCCACATGCGTGTGTGTTATGTTGGAACTCTGTGGTACGTCGGTATTAGATGCTCGTTTAATCTGGAATTTGGTGTTACTTAAAGAATTTCAGCATTCGCTTTTTTTATTTATTTAAATAGAATGCTAATGGAAAGGCGGAAATGAACTTGTTAATAACAAACTTCATTTGGAAGACGATGCTTTTCTCTGANTTGTCTCTTCACCTATCCATCTTCCTCCCTAACTCATCACCCATCTATCTGCGCTCACGCTCCCGTCTGTCTGATGAGATTCCACTGACATTCCACGCTGACATATTCAGACTATTGTTCTGCCGCTCTGGGTGGCACAGGTGGGCCGCCATCTCTCCAACATGGCCCAGTTACAAGGCGCCACTTCCTGCCAAGTCAGGCTTCACTCATGCGGGAGCAGGGGAGCTGGAATGGGTTTGACCGTATTGTGCTGCACCTGCTTCGCCCTCGCACCATATCCCCCTGCTTCCTCGCCATTCTGCCGCTACAGAGATGACTTCTCCATTTTTACCCAGCCTCCAGGCTTTAAACCTGCAAAATCCACTGAACTTAGCCGCTCTGATGGCCGCGGCCAAAACAGCATCTGATGTGCCTTATTTGTTGACTGTGTGAGATTAGCTGCAGAGGGTACACGTCGAGGGGCTTACCGTGCAGAGACGAGTGAGCCCCCTCTCCACCAAACCAGCCTCGCCAAATAATGAGAATTGAAGATTCTCCAGCTTGTCTAAAGCCCGATCACAGTCGGCCCGTGCACGCTCCCGCTCCTGAGCCAGACTGCAGCACAGATTCCGCAGCACGGATGCCGCAGTTTGGATTCGCAATGCGGATATCGCAGCACGGATACCACACAGCATGGATACTGCAGTACGGATACTGCAGCACAGATACTGCAGGAGCTCCCACTGCACAGGAATCGGCGCCGCTTCACATGGCTGCTGAGGTTTTATGTTGAAGCTGCGGCAGAGCATCCAACTTCCTGCTCGGAACATCCAGCTGCAGCGTGCGAGAACGTGCCTTTGTGTCAGCATATGAAGACACGAGAGAAAGAAACGATCTGATTCTAACAATTGAATCCCAGGTTTTCACATCAAACATCAACTCACCGTAACTCAAGACGGAGCCATCGGACTTTCAGCCTTTTTTCTGTCAGCCTGTGGTTTGATGTCACACATTAGGACCAGAAAAGCACACAACCATCAGATCTAATCATGAGGTTCCACCACGTTGGTTCCTGTAGATCCTTAACTACTTTTATTCTCGGCTATCTCGGGGAATTTTGTCCTAAAAATCTGTCTGTAAAAACTGCACCACTGTAAGGCCAAAATGCACAATCTGGCAGAATTGCGAAATACAGGATGTCTCCTCTCACCATCAGCAAGAGAGAGAGACAACAACCCAAACTAGACATTTCATCCTGCAGAGTATAAATTCTAAATGAGAAACTTAATAACACCCCTAGAACAGTGAGCCAGTGACCCTGCTGCTGCTGCTGCATCTAATCTCAAACTTCATAAATACACACCAGGATCAGCAATTCTGTTTTAAAAGTCATGGTACAATATGACTGAAATGATTTGAGCGTGAGACATTAAATGTGATCAGGGCTGTGTGTGTCCATCATCCATACCCGCCTGTCTGAATCAGGGTGACGGGGCAGTCTTTGGGTGAGAGGCAGGTACACCTGGACAAGTCGCCAGCCAATCACAGGGCTGATACACACAGACACACAATCTCATTCACACCTGCAATCAGTTTAGAGTTTCCAGTTCGCCAAACCCGCATGTTTCTGGAGGAAACCCACACAGACACGAGAACATGGACTCTCCACACAGAAACAACCCAGAACCTTCTTGCTGTGAGGCAAGAAGGCAAGACACCTTGTGTGTTCATCGGTCAGCATTTTAATCTAGAAGCAAAATATGTGTGTGTGTTTATCTGAGGTCTGAGGCAAAGTTAGTTTAATCTGCCACAGAAGGAGCTCTTTTAAAAAGTCTTTACATCTGTGAATACAGTCTGAGTCCTGGTGCGTCGTTAGAAATCAGCTCTGAGCTGTGATGAAGGAGCAGCAAAGCTTCACGTAGGAGGTTTTTACTGCGGGACCAGCATCTCATCTACTGACACAAAAGCTGTCCAACACGTCCAACGCGCTGCTACAGCCAACCAGCCTGAGAGCAAGACACAGAGACAGTGAGACAGGCTGGGTGTTATTTGCTGTGCTACAGCTCCCTCTTGGTGTCAGAGCAGGTCGTCCTCCAGCTCTCAGACATCTGCTAACACACACACACACACACACACACACACACTGACAGACATACTTTCACTCACTCATACACACATGCAGGCATGCACAAGTCAAGTCCAGTTTATTTGTAGCTCAATATCACATCAGCCTTTCCTGACCAGCCTCAGCTCTTTAAGAAGACGAGGAAAACCTCCCTAAAAACAGCCTTATTATATAAGGAAAATGAAAGAAACCTCTGGAGAGGCTTTTCAAAGAGAGATTCCTTCTCAAATGACCAGGTGTGACGTAGGAGTCACAGGTGTACAGTTTAGTCAAAAAGAAATCAATATTATGACGACTAAAATGTGTCACATAGTGAATGTCCACAGATGGCAGCTTTAACTAGACTTAGCTCAACCTATGTCTGTGCTAGGTTTAGTTAGTTAAACTGTGGTCAGTTTTTGGGAGGGAACGATGACCCGCACACATGAGAGCCCTCTGAGGGGAGGAGCCGACACATCATGTGGGAGGAGCCAGCTGGGCACGTAGCAGAACCACCAGTCTCGGACATCTTCAGGGTTTGCAGCCACATGGCAGCCAGTTGGATGGACTTCTGGCCTCAGCCGAGCTTCAGGACCCCAGCACTCACACGAGTGTGAGGAGGGTCCACGTGTCCAAACAGAAGAGAGAAGTGAATTAGCGAGATGCATCTGGAGAACAACAATTAGCAAAAGTCATGTGAGAACAGAAGAAGCCTGACAGATAAATGCTGAGCCCCACCAGGCTACACTGCCAATGCTAACCTAGCATAGACATAGGCTGAGCTAAGACTAACTAAACCTAGCATAGACATAGGCCGAGGTAAGGCTGACTAAACCTAGCATAGACATAGCTGATCTAAGGCTAACTAAACCTAGCACAGACATAGGCTGAGCTATGTCTAACTAAACCTATCATAGACATAGGCTGAGCTAAGGCTAACTAAACCTAGCAGAGACATAGGCTGAGCTAAGGCTAACTAAACCTAGTATAGACACAGATTGAGCTAAGGCTAACTAAATCTAGCGTAGACATAGGCTGAGCTATGTCTAACTAAACCTAACAGATATAGGCTGAGCTAAGGCTAACTTAACCTAGTATAGACATAGATTGAGCTAAGGCTAACTAAACCTAGTATAGACATGGGCTAAACCTAGCATAGACATAGGCTGAGCTAAGGCTATCTAAACCTAGTATAGACACAGATTGAGCTAAGGCTAACTAAATCTAGCATAGACATAGGCTGAGCTATGTCTAACTAAACATAACATAGATATAGGCTGAGCTAAGGCTAACTTAACCTAGTATAGACATAGATTGAGCTAAGGCTAACTAAACCTAGTATAGACATGGGCTAAACCTAGCATAGACATAGGCTGAGCTAAGGCTAACTTAACCTAACATAGACATAGGCTGAGCTAAGGCTAACTAAACCTAGCATAGACATAGCTGAACTAAGGCTAACTAAACCTAACATAGATGTAGGCTGAGCTAAGGCTAACTAAACCTAACATAGATGTAGGCTGAGCTAAGGCTAACTAAACCAAGCATAGACATAGGCTGAGGTAAGGCTAACTAAACTTAGCATTGACATAGGCTGAGCTAAGGCTAACTAAACCTAACATAGACATAGGCTGAGCTAAGGCTAACTAAACCTAGCATAGACATATGCTGAGCTAAGGCTAACTAAACCAAGCATAGACATAGGCTGAGCTAAGGCTAACTAGCATAGACGTAGACTGGCTTTTCACTTTCCCACACCACAGAGACCACGCCTACCTGCTGTTGGATGGAGGATTACGCTCATTCAAAGTGTAATGGGAACAGGTGGATATTTTGAGTTGGGATTTAAACATTTCAACCAAATCAGCCGCTTTTAGTGCTGCAGGAAGGTTATTTCAAAGAGGAGGAGCGCAGTAGGTGAAGGCTCTGTTTCCTAAGGATTTTGTCTTGGTTTTTGGGATAATGAGCAGATCTGCCTGCTGGGATCTTAAAATATGCAGAGGACCATATGAGATAATGAGGTTCCTTAAGTATAACGGGGCCGTGCAGTATTTTATAAAGAAGAAGAACCTTAAAGTCGGCCATGGCATTAATAGGAAGCCAGTATAAGGAGGCTCAGTGTGATATGTTTGAATTTACGAGTTAAGATCCAGGCTGCAACGTTTTGAGCAAGTTGCAGTTTTTTCAGAGCAGTAGAACTTAAACCAGAAAAAAGTGCATTGCAGAAATTGAGTCTAGAGGTTATAAAAGCGTGAACTAAAGTCTCTGCATCTGGCATGCCAAGGAACCGTCTAATCCTGGATATATT
>VXCM01008448.1:2113-16822 GCA_014773175.1 Lucifuga dentata
GGAGTGTGTGTGTGTGTGTGTGTGTGTGTGTGTGTTTGTGTGTGTTTGGGCAGGACGAGCGGGGTAGCACTCTCTCCCTCCAGTGACCATGGGACTCGGCGCGTTGCCATGGAAACAGCCCAAACTGCATACAGAGAGACAGAGAAATTACGCTTCAAGAAGGCCTTCTGATACGCGACTGTTGTTCTCCACTCAATATGAACACTGTGTGTGTGTGTGTGTGTGTGTGAGAGATGGGTTGACGAATGAGGCGAGAANCTCAATATGAACACTGTGTGTGTGTGTGTGTGTGTGTGAGAGATGGGTTGACGAATGAGGCGAGAAAGCAGGGAGAATGAAACGTGTGTGTCTCAGTGTGACTGCGTGTGTTTCAATTTGTGTACATGGGTATGAGTCTCCTTTAATTGGTGTGTGTGTGTGTGTGTGTATGTGTTGTGTGTGTGTGTGATTCAGGCTGTGAAAACACTGATCTGGCAGTCTGCGTCTCCATACATACAGTAGATTTACACGTTTTTCCACAGAATCGGCCAACATCTTTCTCTTATTAATCAACGTGCTATTAGCGTGTGTGTGTGTGTGTGTGTGTGTGTGTGTGTGTGTGTGTGTGTGTGTGTGTGTGCATGTGTGAGTTAGGTGGGGGTCTTTAACTCCCAGACTTTGGGAAGTAAGTGTGTCTTACAACAATTTTATCTGGTTGGGATTTTGCAGCGCGTCAAGCTGCAACTAAACGATTATTTTCACAATTTAATTATTATCTTTAATTAATTGTTTATGTGATAAATATAAAAAATAATGATGAATTCCCATCTGTTGCTGCTAAAACCTGATGTCCTGCAGGAAAGCGGGCGTGTCTTTGAAGACAATGTGGGGGAAGGGGCGTGGCTTTGTAATATATATATGAAAGGAGGGGCATGTTGTTGAAGCAAAGGTGGAAAGAAAGGGGTGTGTCTTGGATTCATCTAAATAAAGGGGCGTGTATTTGAATGGTGAGTGGAAAGAGGGGCGTGTCTGAATCAAGTTGTCTTGGATACGTATATGGAACAAACGAGGTGTGTCTGAAATATAAGTGAAAAAAGGGGTGTGTTTTTGAAGCAAATGTGGAAGGAAAGGGGTGTGTCTTTAAATGATAAGTGAAAGGGCGTGTCTTGGATACATACACGGAATGAATGGGGCGTGTCTTTGAAATATAAAAATGAAGGCGTGTCTTTGAATGGTGAGTGGAAAGAGGGGCGTGTCTGTGACTCACCAGTGAAATAAGAGGTGTCATTGAGGTAAATATGGGGAGGGGGCGTGTCCTAGACGTGCATGGAAATAAAGGGGTGTGTCTTAGATATGTATAGAAACTGGGGCATGGCTTTGAATTTTAAAATAAGGGGCCGTATTAGGGGCCGTTTACAAGTATGGCAGAAATTTACAGATTTTACATTTTTTTAATAGAATTCTTCTATTTTATTTTTTAGAACTATTTAAAATTTAGTTTTTAATTAAATATTAAGAAATAAGCATATTGAATTGAATACATCTAATATATTTAGTACATTTCTTATAAACATTAAGACATAAACTCGCAAACTATTTAGCTTGTTGTTTATAGTTTTTTGTCAGAAATATGCAGATTTTCTCAAGTCGTCATTAAAGGATTTTCACAGTTTAGTTGAAAAAAAAACCAAATTTAATGAAAAGTTAGATTCTAAAATGGACTTTAGATTCCAGTAGTTTAATGAAGTTAATATTTAATTTATCTTTATAATATTTCCTGGTGCAGCAGGCTGTTTTTGTGTCGGACAGCAGTAATCAGGAGAGCTTCAGTAATTGCAGCGTTAATGATAACGACATTGACCTTTAATAACCTTTCTGAGATTTAAAAAAGTCCTTTTATTCCACAGAAATCTTTTGCTTGTGACCAAATAAAAAAAAAATCATCAAATTAATCTTCGGTGACTTCTGCTGGTTTTTTATTTTCATGCATTCACGTGTTTCTTTCTTTTCGCACGGAGCCATGAACTCCTCGCACGCTTTCACCAAGACTCTCTGCTTCCTAGAAAGCGTGTCTAATTCAACATGTCAGGCTGCTGACGAGTCCGAGTCTGAAACCGCTTCCTGCACCGACACGAACCGCGTCATTACGGCTTCTTCATCATGCCAAGCACGTGTGTGCATGCGTGCATTTGCATGTGTGTGCGCATGTGTGCGTGCATGTGTGTATACATGTGCGTGTGCATATACGTGCATGCGTATGTGTCTGTGTGTGTATGTTTGTGTGTGTGTGTGTGTGTGTGTGTGTGTGAGGAGGAGCANCGTATGTGTCTGTGTGTGTATGTTTGTGTGTGTGTGTGTGTGTGTGTGTGTGTGAGGAGGAGCAGCCAATGTCAGCAGCTCCTGCATAACTTCCCATGAGCCTTTTCCCCTACAAGGTAACACGCTGCTGCTACTGCAGCACCATAGCACCCTGTGTGTGTGTGTGTGTGTGTGTGTTCACTGACTCACACGTTAGCATGCTGTGTGATTATTCCATCTTTTATTCTTCTGTGTGTGATTGTGTGTCTTTGCATGGATGCAGTTGTGTCACTGTGTGTTTCCTTCTTGCTGTGTGTGTGAGAGAGTGTGTGTGTGTTTCATTATTGTGCACGTGCATACACACTAACACATTTAAGTGTACATGTACTGTGTGTTAGTGTGTTTTCACATGGATGCTGTTGTGTCACTGTTTGTGCTTTTCTTCATGCTGTGTGTGTGTGTGTGTGTGTGTGAGAGAGAGAGAGAGAGAGAGAGTATGTGTTGTTTTTGTGCACGTGCACACACTCCAACACATGTACATGTACATGTCCTGTGTGTTTGTGTGTCTTTGTAGGGATGCTTTTTTTGTCAGTTTGTGTGTTTCTTCATGCTGTGTGTGTTTGTGTGTCTTAATGTAGAGGCTGTTGTGTCACTATTTGTGCATTTCTGCATGCTGTGTGTGTGTGTGTGTGTTTGTTGTTGTGCATTTTCATACACACCAACACATTTAAGTGTACATGTGTGTTTGTGTATGAAGCACAGATGACTGTTCACTGTGTGTGTGTGTGTGTGTGTGCGTGTGTGTGTGCAGCAGAGTGGCAGCTCTAATGCGATTACGTCCCTTGTCTCCGTGCAGACGTGATAAGGTATTAGAGGCCGTGATGAGATTTAAATTAATTCAGCCTCCATTCAAATTCACCGTGAGATGAGCTGCTCCAGCGTTCATCCCTCCTTCTCCTTCTTCTCCTCTTCCACTTCCTCTCTTCCATTCCTCTTTTTCCTCCATCTCCTTCCTCTTCCCTCCTTCCTTCCTTTCAGCCTCCGGCTCTTTCCCTCGCTGCAGAAATCTGTTTTGTCGGGTCATTTTGATGCTAAACTGACAGATTTTTTTACAGCATTCTCCTTGTTCTCTCGTTTTACCTTCAGTCCTTCATCCCTCCTTCATTCCTGCCTTCAATCCCTTTTCCTCACTTCTAAAATATGTTTTTTTAAATACCAAAAATTCTTATTTTCCTTAAATAAATGAAAAAATCAGATTATTTTAATGTGTTTCCAGAAACAAGTTGTTTAGTTTTAATCTGGTTAAATTAATAATTTCACTGGTAGCTGTTTTTTTTTTTTTTAAGTTGTTTGAAGAAAATAAGATTTGTAGGTCTTCAAGGACCATACTGGTGATTTTTTTCATGTTTAAACCTAACAAATTCTCCTGCATACACGTTAAGTTACTGACAGCCATTTTCCAAAAACATAAACCCGTATTTTTCATGTTTGTGAGTTGTATTTCTTGGACCCAGACATGCAAAACCACCGGTATGGTCCTTTAATAATACACATTGACTTGATAAGATGGAGATTTTTGCAGTTTTATTTTTCTCTCTTCAAACATTTTCCTTCCTGCAAAATAAATGTTGATCTCACCACGTTATTCCTCCTAAATGTTTCTTCAAACAGAAAAATCAGATTATTTCAGCGTTTTTGTTTTTTTTTTAAACAAACTAAGAAAACAAAGAAACTTTTCAGGAATTTTCTACAATTTTTTTTTCAGAAAAATGATAATTTCATAAAATTCTTGATGGTTTTGTAAACCAGTTAAAATAATTTCTCTGCTCTGATTTATTATGATTATTTTACTATTAAAAGAAAAGTTAGAATTCATCAGAATAAATTACCTGATTAACATGCAGATTTTTTTTGTTCCGTCTTTCTTTAATTTTTTCTTCTCTTCCTCTTTTTTTCATTTCAACCTTGAATATTTTTTCTTGCTGCAAAAATCAAAAATTTATCAAGTCTTAATATTCTTATTTTCTTATAGAATTAAAATTATTTTAGCCTGTTTCCAATAAAATCTATTTTTTTTTTTATGGATTTTTAATTTGTCTCAATTTTTTGGCTGTTTTTTTCANCACACACACACACACACTTCCTGCTTTAATCTTTCCTTCCCTTCTTCTTCTTCTTCTTCATCTCTCCTTCACAGCGGTGCAGCCAGATTAAGAGTTTAGAATGTGTGTGTGTCTGCAAAATAACACACACACACACACACACACACACGCTNTAAGAGTTTAGAATGTGTGTGTGTCTGCAAAATAACACACACACACACACACACACACACGCTATGAATAGCACTGGACACGCTGAGGTTCTAACAGAAAATTTATTTCTCAGTCAAAATATTTCTCTCTGTTTGAGTTCAGCTGTTGGTGAATTGAAATGAGAGACATCAGAGGGGTCAAAGGTCACAGCAGCCTGCAGGGGAACAGGGAAGGAGTGCCATGTCTTGCTCAAGGACACTCGGCAGGGATTGAACCTCTGACCCACTGACGTCATGCAGGCTCGATTTCTGCTTTATTTTGAGCTGGAATCAATTTTAAAATGTTAATTAAAATATTTAATTTTAATATTACAAATATTGAAATTAAATATTTTAATTTAATATTACAAATTTTAAAATTTTAAAATTAAACTAAAGTTTAATTTACAGCTTTGTAATTTCCTTCATTATTTCCTTTCTTCTTTCTTTGTCATTAAACCATGAAAATCTCCCCAAAAAACAGGAGATACGAGGTTGATGTATTGATTGATTGATTATTGATTGATTAGCAGCAGAAATGTAGGGGTGTGTGTGTGTGTGTGTGTGTTTAACATTAATTAACTTCACCTTTAATGATCAGATCAAACGATGCTCTTAAAGGTTGAAACACACCAATGTTAGCTAACACGTGTTCAGATGAACACGTGTTCAGGTTAGCGTGTGCTTGTATGTTATCAGCGTGTTGCTCCATTCTCCTGTTCAGTATCTTCTTCACATCATGTGAAGCAACATGTGGTTTTCCACACGTTATTCCACATGTCAGTTTTCCCAGCAAAGTAAACTACTTCCTGTTTTCATTTTCTTTCTCCGCCCCCAGATATTTCTGACCAATGAACAGACAGAGTGATGTCACATGACTGTAGCTGGTTTATTTTGGTTAAAGTAAAACTTTTTTCTGTTTTTCAGAACAAACTGCAGAAATTTAACTTTTTGCTTCATTTTCTTTCTGATTTAATTGTAAAACTTGATTTCTGAGTAAAAACTCAAACAAAAGATGTTTTTGAATAATTTTATGAACAGATTCAGAAACTCATAAAAAGATGAATATTCCCAGCAGAAGGGGTGTGAGTGTGAGCTGGAAGCTTCTCTGGCGTGTTTTTACTCTGATATTCAGGTGTGTGGCGTGTGCGGCTAAACGAGCTAAAACACACAGGAAAAGAGCAAGTGTGTGTGTGTGTGTGTGTGTGTTTGTGTGTGTGTGGTGTCAGCGACCTTGTGTTTCTGAATTTGTCTTTGTCCCTGTTTCTGATTCCTCCTCTTCCTCACGGCTCTCCAGAGAAGGAAAGATGAAGAAGAAGGGAAGCAGGAAGTGTGTGTGTGTGTGTGTGTGTGTGTTTGTGTGTGTGGTGTCAGCGACCTTGTGTTTCTGAATTTGTCTTTGTCCCTGTTTCTGATTCCTCCTCTTCCTCACGGCTCTCCAGAGAAGGAAAGATGAAGAAGAAGGGAAGCAGGAAGTGTGTGTGTGTGTGTGTGTGTGTGTGTGTGAGAGAGAGACCAAAGAATCAAGAAAAATTAAAAATTCCAGAAATGAGTCGATTTTCATTGGAAACAGGCTAAAATAATTTTACTCGTTTACGAAAATAAGAATTAACAGAATTAGAATTAATTAATGAATAAGAATTAACATTTGGATTTTTGCACTGAGGAAAAATATTTAAGGTGGAAGTAAAGAAAGGAGGAAAAGATGAAAGAGAGAAACAAAAAACAAAAAAATGCATCTTAATGAAGTAATTTGCTTAAAGGAACCTACAACCTGCATACATGTTACGGTACTCACAAACATTTTCCTAAACATGCTACTGAAATGGCAAATTTTAGAATTGTTTTTCCTACCTTCCGGACTAACATTAGTTTCATTCCAGTTTATAAAATCAACGTGTAGAGACGTGAAACGTGCTGAGATAAATAATCATCACAGAGAACACATATGTTAACGTAACTTTAACTGATCAAACACGGAGCTGCACGGAAGACGACGTATGCCTCCGCCAGGAAATATAGTCCCAGGAGAAGACGGCTTTTACAGAGAAATTCAAATGACCTTGTCTTCTACAATCGTGCAAAAGTGTTAGCAGATGAACACTGAATTTTAAGGTGAACATTTTATTTTGAAAGACGAGAGGATTTAAAAAAATAACAGGAAAACTAAAACATGGTTTTATGTTTTGGAAATTGTCAGTAATGTAATATTTATGTAGATTGTATTTATTGGGCTCAAACATGCTAAACCACTGGTATGGTCCTTTAACTCATGTTTTTACAGTGTTTCAATATGTATTTCAGAGTATTTCAGTATTTCACTTTTTACTTCATGTATCTGTAGTTTGTAGTTAGTATTCCAGACTTTCTTCCTGTCCTGACATTCATGGTTCTCATGACTTTATGACTGTGCAGTTAAGAGGCTCTTTAGCTCCGCCCACTTCTTGCTTTTCTCTTCTTTCCACATATCAGTCACGTTCGTTTTTCCACGTCGTGCGACAGGAATGTTCCAGACTACGATCCGTCTGCTGCAGGAACCTTCATTCGTCTTTTTAGAATTGTGCTGTCGCTTCTTTTTCCCTCCATTGTCCTCCTCTCTCTCCTCCCTTCTCTTGGCCAATCATCGATGACTTGTTCAGACTTGGAGCGGCGTGCGACCTGAACCCGTTTCGGCTGCGGTTACGTCACGCTCGTCATGTCGACGTTCGGCGTAAAGCGGCTTTGGCATCGTAGCCCAGATGTTCGTCTCGCAGGCCGCGCCTTCCCACTCCTCTTGCAGGATCCCACGGCGTTCCCAGACCAGATGAAATTCTTAATCCCTCCATCATATTCTGAGCTCCTTCCTGATGGATGAGCGCCACAAAAAATCTGTCGTCTTGTCTTGTAAAGATTTTTTTGTTGTTGGACAAATTAAAACCGCAGCAGCTAACTTCAGACTCGGAGGATTGATGGAGTATTTTTCCACTCGTCCTGTCTGTATGATCCCGTTTACATATGGAGACGATAGTGTGATGGAGGATGAAGATCCTCTTCCTGCTCCGCCCGCCGCTCTCATCCTCCTGATTTAACGCTGATTTCCCCTGGTCAGCTGTTAGTTAGCTGAGATTGAGTGGGGAGCAGCCGAACGTCTTCTGCTGCTCCACTTCAGCATCCTCATGTCAGCAGCCATCCACTCTGCTCAAGGGCCCTCGAGCAAGGCACCAGCTGTGACCCGTGACCTCTGACCCCCACNCATCCACTCTGCTCAAGGGCCCTCGAGCAAGGCACCAGCTGTGACCCGTGACCTCTGACCCCCACACTCTCTCGTGCAACATCACTGTTGGCAAAAGTCCAAAGAGGCGCAGCACAAACAGCTACAAGTAGAATGATAAAACACACATTTCATAGTCTTCTTCTTCTTTTCCTTTCGGCTTTCCCTTCAGGGGTCACCACAGCGAATCATCTGCCTCCNCAACAGTAGCCCAATTTCCACCAGCACCCTGTAGGTCAACAGTACCGATGGCGGTCGCTGTTAACCCGGGCCTCGACCGATCCGGTATGGAAGTCATAGGAATGAGTCTCATCTTTGCTTTGGCATAGGTTTTATGTCGGATGCCCTTCCTGACACAACCCTCTGCATTTATTCGGGCTTGGGACCGGCACAAGGTGGACACTGGCTTGTGCCCCCTTGAGGCTGCATTTGCCTCATAGTAATAAACAGAAAAAAATCAACAAACTCCTCCAATGCTCCGGCCAGGAATGATTTCCTGGAGAATCCTGTGTGGGAATATTAGGACATGTGAAGCAGCATGTGGTTTTCCACACGTGATTCAGCTTCTGCTGTCATAGTTTTCTTCTTCATGGATCAAATGATGCTATGACAGGAAAGGATCCACATTCATCTTTGTTACTCTGATTTACTTTGACACCATAGAAACACTTCCTGTTTGGAGTTTCTTTCTGACCAATCAGCAGAGAGAGTGTTGTCACATGACTTTTGGTCTGATTGGGTGTTTTCCTGTGTGAAACTGAACCAAACCAACAGTTTTGTTCCTGATTCAGACCAGAACAAACGATCTGCAGATCTGAAAGTGATCTTAGTTTTATCTGCCTCGTGGTTTACGAGTCATCAGCCAAAATAATTTCTAAATTAATAAAAAGAGCTTCATAAAACTCTGCATGGTTTCCAGATTTCATCCAAAATTAAATCAGTTTTTTCTTTTAACTTTTTAACCAAATTTAATTGAGATTTGATAAATATTTTTGAGATATTCTGCCAAATGACAAAACAGCAGAGAAAACAAAACCTCTTTGTAATAAAAACAAGGAGGAGGAGGAGGAGGAGGAGGAGGAGGAGGAAGGAGGCATAGCAACAAACTGGCACAAAGCTTGCTCATAAATCAATGTAATCACAGCATCCACAATATCCGATTGATTCATACACAAATAAACAATATTGTGAATATTTTAGCATTGTGATAATCTTAATGTTACCATGGCAACAGATGCTGATGCTGACAGCAGAGGCTGAGCGGTAAACAAGATAAGGTGTGTGAGCGTGCCTCAGCATCGCTAATCTGCTCCACGCATCTCAGCACAGATAAAGACTCGCCGCCGCCGCCGCATTCAGAACCAGGTCACGTTTTCACGCAGCCAATCAAACGTGGAGCTCAACAACGTCCTGACAATAATCACATATTGATTTGCGAGTCAATGCAGCTGAAGGCGAGGGGAACACGCCTCGGTAAAGAATCTGTCCTCCAGGTGTTTCTGTGCAGGGCTGAAAAAGTTTGGAATTTGATGGTATCCAGGTTTGGAAATGTTTGTGTAAATTTTGTGATTCATTTAAAGTCTGCGACAGGAAGTCGGGCGTTTGATGTTTTATGGCAGCAGCAGCAGAACAGGCAGTAAAAGGTGTTTTATATGCTTTACGTGCCGCCAATCGTCACATTTAATCTGTGGAATCACAAATATTTTTCTGGAAAATTCTTCCTTCTTGAAAAAAATATCTAATCTGAAAGAAGTGAGCAAAAAATAAATAAATAAATAAATCAAACATCAATTATTACAAAGTTCATTCTAGAAGAAATGAAGAAAACTCCAAAAGTCATCAAAGGATACGTCATCGGCGCTTTATGAGCCTGAAACATAAAGAAACGTCTGTTTTTGTTTGTTCAGATTCCTGCTCTATCTAAAGGAAATCAGCCAGAATCAGTTCAGATCCGCGCCGGCGGCATTCCAAGCCGTTATGAGAGACAGACAGGAAGTGGAGTCACATGACCGAATAAACCTCGTCTGAGGAAAACTGGTCAAAGTTCAGTAGAATTCCTTTTGTGGCGTCTTCGGCGTTTTTTCCTGGGCGGGGCTTCGTCCACGCCGCGCTGCAGAGGTTTTCTTGGCGGGCCATGAAGGCAAAACCCTCCAAATAAAAAAATAACTTAAATAAAAATAAAATAAAAAATAAAATACGAAAAATAAAATAAATAAACACAACCCTTCCTAATGGATTCTCTCCGCTAAGGTGGTCCGTCCTGCCTGTTCAGAAGAAGAGGAGGAAACCAAAGAATGCCGTTTACCCCCAGCAGCGCTTTTACGGGCACGAGACGTTCCGCTGCCGGATGGTTATTTACGTTTGCATTTTCGGCAGGCGTATCCGTGCNCGGGCACGAGACGTTCCGCTGCCGGATGGTTATTTACGTTTGCATTTTCGGCAGGCGTATCCGTGCACGGCGAGCACAGAGGTCGATGGAGATTAATTTCCTCCATTAACAGAAGAACAGATGATGTAATCTGACAGAGAAGAAAAGAGAGTGAAGGAGAGAAAGATGGATGGTTTTAGACGAGTGCAGAGAAGACATGATAAATATAAACACATTCAGAGTGTATTTCAAGGCTTTAAAGGAGCATACCAGTGATTTCTGCATGTTTGAGCCCAATAACTACAACCTGCATTTTACGTTACATTACTGCCAGCCATTTCACAAATTAAACTACTTGAGTGGTAAATATTAGAATTGTTTTTCCTACCTTCTGTCATTGGTTTCAGTTCATTCTGGTACAACATAAACATCAACTTGTGCTGAGATAAATAATCCACAGAAAACAAAATGTTCTTATTTTTGTCAAAGTTACTTATTTTAACTGGTCAGACATGGAGCTACGTGGAAGAAAATGTTTCTCCTCCAGTAAATATAGAAACGGCCTTTACAAATGACCGTGCCATCTACGTTTGGACGTACGTGCCAGCAGAAACATGGAATTTTAAGGTGTGCATCACTTGAACATTTGATTTGCAAAAATTAGGAGATTTAGCAAACAGGAAAACAAGGAAATATGTTTTTATGTTTTGGAAAATGGTTGACAGTAACATAATGTGTACTATGTATTTATTGAGCTCATACATGTAAAATCACTGATATGGTCCTTTAATCCTTTATCTGTAGTCTGTTGGTAGAAATCTTTTTGCTGCCTTGTTAGATTTTATTTCTTTTGCCTTTTCAAAGAAAAAAAGGCTTCAGGAAAACCAAAACTAATTATTAGATGAATTTTCTTTTTTTTTAAAGCATGCTTTCATTTGTCCTTTCAATCCTTCCTTCTCTTCCTCCTTCTCTCCTTCATGTCAACCTTAAATCTTTTTCCTCACTAAAAATTTCCAAAATAACACAAAAAGTAAAATTCAGTTTTATGTTTTGGATAATGGTTGTCAGTAATATAACAGATTGTTTTTATCAGACTTAAATGTGCAAAATCACTGGTGTGGTCCTTTAAAAATATACCCCCCAAAACAACACCTTGATCCACTTCCAAAGTTACATCTTTGGGATATGGATGCTGAGGTCAGAGGTCAAGGCTGCATAATATAAAAAATTACATAATAATATATAAGATAATAATGTAACATAATAATAACATAATATATAGAATATAATAATGTAACATAATAATAATATAATTATAATATTGTGTTGTTACATTATTACATATATATATATAATGTAACACAATGATGATAATATATATAATATAATAATGAACCTGTAGTTCAACATCAGATTTAAAATAAATTATCTTAAATAAATTTAAAATGAAATATCAGCGATGGCTCAGGAATCATTCAGGAATCATCTTTAATCAGAATAAACTCTAGTGAAGCTTATTCCATAAACGTCCAAAAATAAACTGATTTGAAATAGAACGTTCCAAGTTTTTCTGCTAAATCCCTGAACAGGATTTAACTTTCCATTAAAACGCTTTTATCCAAAGCACCTTAACGATCTGAGTGCAGACGGGTTTATAACGGGACCCCAACCTCACACACACACACACAGCTGGCAGATCACTCCTTATTCAGCATTATAACCTGTTTAATTACACATAAAAAGCATTATAACGATTCTAAAACATTATTTGTGCCGTTATTTTCTATTTTATTTATTATTTTTGCACAAAGGAGATTTTCTGTATTTAAAGGACCATACCGGCGGATGTGCATGTTTGAGTACAATAAATACAACCCGCATACGTGTTACTTTACGGTTACTTCACTTTCCAAAACATAAAACCGTATTTTAGTTTTAGTTATTTTTTCATATCTCCTAATTTTTCTAAATCAAATGTTCAGGTGATAAAAACATGTTAAAATGTATGTTTCACCTGTAACTTTTGCCCAGTTGCAGATAGCAAGGTCGTTGAAATTCCTCTGTAAAAGCCGTCTTCTCCTGGGCCTGTATGTGCTGGTGGAGTCATACATGTAGCTCCGTGTCAGATCAGTTAAAATTACTTTGACAAAAAAAACTAACATACATGTTCTTTGCTGTGATGATTATTAATCTTAGCATGTTTACACTCAGCAACATAAAGGCAGCATGATGCTAACGTGTTAGCATCGGGTCTACATTAACACACACAGTGAATGCTAACATGTTAGCATGTAGCATCAGAGTGATTACACTAGAATGATTTTGGGGTCGAGTTTTTATTCCCAGATCGACGTCATTTAAGAGTTTTATTTATTTATTTTAAACACATAGCTGTTACCGTGACATCGTATGAAATGAGATGAAATGCCATGGTATGAACATGGCTTTGTATGATGTNGCTGTTACCGTGACATCGTATGAAATGAGATGAAATGCCATGGTATGAACATGGCTTTGTATGATGTAGTATGGTATGGTGTGGCGTGGTATGATATGGCGTGGCATGGTATGGCGTGGTATGACGTGGCGTGGTATGACGTGGTGTGGTATGGCGTGGTATGACGTGGTGTGGTATGGTGTGGTATGGCGTGGTGTGACGTGGCATATAGTGTGGTATGACGTGTGGTATGGCGTGGCGTGGTATGGCGTGGCGTGGTATGGCGTGGTGTGACGTGGCGTATAGCGTGGTATGATGTGGTGTGGTATGGCGTGGTGTGGTTTGGCATGGTATGGCGTGGCGTGGTTTGGCATGGTATGGCGTGGTGTGGTTTAGCATGGTATGACATGGCGTGGTATGGCGTGGCGTGGTTTAGCGTGGTATGGCGTGGCATGGTATGATGTGGCGTGGCGTGGCGTGGTATGGCGTGGTGTGGTATGACGTGGCGTGGTTTAGCATGGTATGGCATGGTGTGGTATGACGTGGCGTGGTTTAGCGTGGTATGGCGTAGTGTGGTATGATGTGGCGTGGTTTAGCATGGTATGACATGGCGTGGTATGGCGTGGCGTGGTATGGCGTGGCATGGTTTAGCATGGTATGGCGTGGCATGGTATGACGTGGCGTGTAGGAAATGGAGGCTGAATGTTCACGCTGACCCACTTAACGCCAAACACAGATGGAGAGCTCTCAGGCTTATAGCTGCTCACGGCTGGATGGAGACGACACCATGTTAGCTGAGGACACCAGACACACACACACACACACACACACACACAAAGAGACACACACATTCACATATGGAGACATTTACACACACACACACGTGGAAAGACTTAATGTTACACGTGATATGAGGACTCAAATATACACGAGAAATCAGACACACATATAGAGATACACACTAACACACACACACACAACGTACACAGACACACACTCAGAAACTGTCTCATGCATGTTTAATTGACCTCACTTGCTCTCTTTCTACACCTCCACTACCGCCTCTACTCATCTCTCTCTCTCTCTCTCTCTCTATTCTCTCTCTCTGTCTCTCTCTCTCGCTCGCTCAGAGGAAGCAGTACAGATCAACATGACAAGATTGATTTTTCAGGATTCTATCTCTCCTTTCTCTCTTCTGTCTCTCCATCCTCTCTCTCCTTTATTTTCTTTTACTCCTCTCTTCTCTTTTTTTCACTTTTCCCTCATGGAAACATGAGGAGGAATAAAACTCTCCTCTTCATCTTGCCTTCTTTTTTCTTGCCTCTCTGTTCTCTCCTTCCTCTCCTCTCTCCTCTCTTTCCTTTTCTCCTCCTCCTCTTTGTTCCATCTTCTTTTCTCCTTTTCTAAATCTGCCCTCCTGACCTCCTCCTTCACTCATCCTTTACTATCTCTTTATTTTCTCCTCCCCTCACCACCTGTTGCCCTTACATTGCTGTCACTCTTCCTCCTCTTCCCTTTCTCTTTTTCCTCTGCTCCCTCCTGAACTCCTCCTCTCCACCCTTCCCTGTTCTCTTCTTCCTCTTCTTTCTCCTCCTCTCTCTTGTCTGCTCTTTTCTCCTAANACCCTTCCCTGTTCTCTTCTTCCTCTTCTTTCTCCTCCTCTCTCTTGTCTGCTCTTTTCTCCTAATTCTCTCCCTCCTGACCTTTCTCTCTTTTCTCTCATTTTTTTCTTTCCTCATCCCCTCTTCTGCTCCCTGACCTCCTCCTCCTCCTCCTTTGCTCCCTCTTGACCCCCTTCTTCCCTTTCCTCCTCCTCCTCCTCTTCCTCCACTCGCCACCTGTTCCCTACTCCTTGCTGCCACTCTTCCTCTGCTTATCTTCCTCCTCCATCTCTCNACTCGCCACCTGTTCCCTACTCCTTGCTGCCACTCTTCCTCTGCTTATCTTCCTCCTCCATCTCTCTTCTTTATCTGCCCCTCCTGACCTCCTCTCATCCTCCTCCTCCTCTCTGGTCCTCTCTTGTCTCCTCTTTCTATCTCCTCCTCTGTTTCTTTTCTCTCTCATCCCCTCTCCGCCCTCCAGAC
>VXCM01008449.1:0-15000 GCA_014773175.1 Lucifuga dentata
AAACTGTACATCTGCATATACTCAAAAAAAGATAAATTTAACAAGGAAAGAACTAGAAAACTTGACTTTTACGCAGATTTGAATTGTGACTGGTATAAATGTTGATTTAATATAGATTTCCTCAACCACAGCTAAAAACCAACGTTTGATCATAATTCAACATTCTCTTACCTGTAGAGCAACAACCAGCCTGTGGACAGGCTTGTGAGGAGGTCAAAGGGAAGCTGCTGGAATATACCTTTATATGCTAAAACACACCTCCTGGTAACTCTTCCAGTGTCATGGTAACGTGTAATGATCCTGGTATGATGCAGTCTACACGTCCTGCCAGCTCCATAACAACTATAATAACCATCCTGGGGCGAGAGTGCCTCACCAGCGCTTTGTGCTGAGGAAGAGGGAGCGGAGCATGGTGAGGGCTATTACCTGCCACAGTCACGTTTTGAAGGAAGTGGCTGAGAACGTCTGTGGAGCCGTTAACAACAGCAAGACACACACCACGTTTATCAGAGCCGCAGCCAAGAACATCAGCCAGTCTTCTTGCTGCAGCACCAGACTGGAAGACAGTCAAAGCTCCCAAAGTGCCGAGCAGAGACTCATATGGCCAGATGTGATCCTGTTTTCTGAAACATCGAAGCAGACAGTCAAGTTCTATTTTATTTATTTATTTTTATTTATTTAGCACAATTTATTAAAATACAACACACAGCATATGTACTGTAATATTAACAATGTGCTGGTGGAGACAGAAGCTGCCTAGACTTATCCAAGGCCTCCACCAAGGAAAATCATGTTACACAATACAATACAAAAAAAAAAAAAACNAAAAAAAAAAAAAAACACCCAAAACAACAGATGTTAAAATACTTTTCAAATTGTCTTTATAAAAATTCAAACAAGCTGAAGATCTCAACAAATCAGAGTAATAGTTCTGAGCTCCATGAAATCTAGCTACAGTCCTGCACAGGCCTCAATTTTATGCCCATACCTGGCCTGGCCCTACACAGTTCTGTCTGAATCCGACCCAAATCCCGAGACTTAACGAAATTCTCGGCTCCAGCCTGACCTGAGGTCCGCTGTCTTTTTTTTTTTTTTGGGCTCTTTTCAAAGTAAAAGTAGCAGCTGTCAGCTGCTGCTGCAGTGTTCAGAAAACAGCGATGCAGCAGTTTCTGAGCACCAACATGTGAGGCAGCATCAGAGGCGTGTTATGATGTGAGTAGAGAGAGGAGGGGAAAAAAACCTGAGCCCGGCCTGATATGTAAATTGTCTCAGGGTCCGATGAGTCCTGAGGCTGTGCAGGGTCTAAATCCAAAGCTTTAGGTAAATGAAGTTTAGTGGATGTCTAGTGGAACGTGAACGGATCTCAGAATTACTATGAAAATAAGACATAAAGTGACTTGGAAAATCACTCTTACTAATCTGAGTTTTTAAAACAAAAGCACATATTTGAAATATATTAATGTTATAAATGGAAAGAATCTGAATTTTTTGAAGTAATGGAGCAGATGAAGCATATTAGCCAACTCTGCCCTGAGAAGACAGGATGGAGGAAACCAATGAATGAAAGAGTAAACACCATGATCTGCTGCAGCGATGCACAGGCAGGCGTGGAGAGGTGGAGGCTGCAGGAGCTTTTTGGCAGGTCTAGATGCTCCTGACCATCACTGGAGCACAAAAGAGGAAGGCCATCAGGACCATCAGAAGCTGCTTCATGTTGCTGTGGGCAGGAAATGCTACTTGGACACAAGCTGGGAACTGGTTAATCCTGACTGGGTCACCTGGGTGAGTGTGTCTGATGTCAGGAAGCTCAAAACACCTGATGACCCCAAAAAACATCACGGATGATGTGTCATAGGCCTAGATGTCATTTCATAGGTCTTGAAGGCCAATGTGGTTCATGAGTTACTTATTTATTTATTTTTGATCTCCAGGATTGTTCTGACAATATTCACAGAAATGCACATTTAAAATGATTTTCCACTGCTTGGTGTGGTTTCATCTCAATTCCCACCCAAGAAGTGGAGCTACATCAGTTCAAGCTGCATCATAAACCAATGAAAATCTAACTGCGCAAGGTCACTGTGTTGCTTGAAAATGATTTACGATGAGACATCATATATGATGAAACATCAATAGATTTACCTGTTGTGGTTGTAACAAGGGTAAACACACCAGATCACACGTGAACATACATTTGATCACTTTCTTGCTCTTTTTTGTTATAAGGTGTATTTAGCACAGACCCACAGCGACCTCTAGTGGTCACATAGTGGAACTGGTCATCAACGTGGCAACAAATGATACCACCGGATAAGAATATGTGAATAGAACAACAGACAAGAGTAATAAAAGAGTTTCAACTATAAAGAACAAATTTTATTCTTTCCATGTGATTATCTTTATATTTATCTCAAAGATTATCTTTGTATCTTCTCAGTTATTCATAACATAATCTTTAGTCCATGTAGGCATTTGCCTAGACTTAACCGGAAGACAGGAAGGTTCTAACTTTAAAGGACCATACCACCCATTTTGCATATTTGAGCCTAATATATTCAATTTTCATACATGTTACATTACTGACAGTCATTTCCCAAAGCATACTACTGGAATGGTGAGTTAAAAATGTTTTTCCTACCTTCCAGACCTCCATTGGTTTCAGTTCATTCTGCTATTAAAATCAACTTGTTGATACTGTAAACGTTCTTGGGATAGATAATCCATCATCACCAACAAGACGTGTATTCAGGTTTTTTTTTTAGAAGTTATGTAATTTTAGTGTTTAAGCTCAATAAAAAGCGTGGAGTGAATGTATGCCTCCACCGGGGAATATAGTCCCAAAAGAAGACCTGTGTTTATGGAAAAATTTAAAGGACCGTGACTTCATAAGGCTGTGTAACTATTAGCAGGAGAAACATGGATTTTTAAGGTGGGTGTATCACTTGAATATTTGATTTTGAAAGATTAAGAGATTTTGCAAAATATCAGGAAAGATGAAATATGGTTTTATCCTTTGGGAAATGATTGTCAGTAACATAACATGTATGAACATTGAATATATTAGGCTCAAACATGCAAAATGGATGGTATGGTCCTTTAAGCATTAAGCATTCCATACCATAACCATCATCCAACATGCAGAAATCTTCTGCACACTAGTCCTTGCTTAATTAAAATTATGCTGTCCTCTTCTTACTCTCCATGGTTTCCTAACCCGTACCACAGATCATCAGATTGGAATCTCCAGGGTCTAGTCTTCCTCTGGGCACCTCTGTACCTTTGTGCTCTGTCTTACATGTTTTCACATGCTGTTGCATCTTGTTCTCATCAATCTTCTTTGCAGGCAGATCTATAACTTGTAGCTTAGTTCTCATGCGTTGTCCATGGAGCAGCTCAGAGGCTGTTACTCAGTGCTAGCTGTGTACTACATCAGAAACTGAAGCTGTCTGGAAGTGGTCTTTTAAGACTCCATGACTTTCCCCGTTTGCACAACTAGTGCAGCTAGTTAGGTGGCAAATGAATGTAAAATTCAACGAAAACCAAAATTGCAAATGATTTTAGATTGCAGAAGAGTGTTAGAAAAAAGAAGTTAATTTTGACTTCAAAGCACTGAAAAGGTTTTATGAGGTGTTCATATGACAGCAGTAATGTGGGTCAGAGAAACACAGATGTAAATAATGGTTAACGAGACAGACAGAAAACGTGGAATAGCATTGTGAGTGTTTGATATGTGTGTGTGTGTGCGTGTGTGCATGCATGTTAAAGCCATATATTAATGTTAACATGGTACATATCCAGTGTATTAGTGTGTCAATCTGTCAGTTAAGCCCTCACACTGCAGGAGTTCCCTCCCTATTTAGGTCATCAGATGGTTAAAGACTTAAAGGACCATACTACCCATTTTGCATGTTTTGAGCCTAATATATTCAATTTTCATACATGTTACATTACTGACAATGATTTCTCAAAGGATAAAACTGTATTTCAGCTTTCCTGATATTTTGCAAAATCTCTTAATCTTTCAAAATCAAATATTCAAGTGATACACCCACCTTAAAAATCCATGTTTCTCCTGCTAATAGTTACACAGCCTTATGAAGTCACGGTCCTTTAAATTTTTCCATAAACGCAGGTCTTCTTTTGGGACTATATTCCCCGGTGGAGGCATACATTCACTCCACGCTTTTTATTGAGCTTAAACACTAAAATTACATAACTTCTAAAAAAACCTGAATACACGTCTTGTTGGTGATGATGGATTACCTATCCCAAGAACGTTTACAGTATCAACAAGTTGATTTTAATAGCAGAATGAACTGAAACCAATGGAGGTCTGGAAGGTAGGAAAAACATTTTTAATTCACCGTTCCAGTAGTATGCTTTGGGAAATGATTGTCAGTAATGTTACATGTATGAAAATTGAATATATTTGGCTCAAACATGGAAAATGGACGGCATGGTCCTTTAATGCTAAACTCCTCTGGACTGATTTTAACTCCAACAACTGGTTCATGTGGCTTACCATAAAATAAAGGATTGGACTAATAATAAAATAAGTCAAATCTGAGGACTGTGTTTTAAGCACGTGCTTTTTTATAATTTTAAAATTATGATTTATTATCAATGAAGTCATTTTTTTTTTGCTTTTTTATAAAACCTTTTAAATGATCTCTCTCTCTCTCTCTCTCTCTCTCTCTCTCTCTGCTGGGCGATCACTTTTCCGACAGCACTTGAAGGCGCCACTGCTCCTGAAGCCTGCAAAATTCAGAGAAATGATGCTTTTTTTCCTCCCGGATTCTCATTGGCTGCGCCGGATGAAACGGGGCGGGGCTTGCGTCTGAATCCTGGTACCAGTCTGTTCTGCAACCATCCTACATACACACAAACACACACACACACGCCGACACACTCTAAACGGAGAGAAACGGGACACATCCAGACGGTGAGTGTAAGATGTGATATTTCTGTCGGATGATTTGTCGTCGCTTTTTTATTTTTATTTATTTATGTATTTTGGGGATGCGCCTTCGTCTCGTGCAGAAAGGATGTATATTTAGGGCGTTACTGAAGTCAAACGCTGCAGTGGGATTGGGGCCTAAATTTAGTTGCAATTTTTGCATTGATATGCAGTGTTTCCCATCCACCGTGCAGGCCGACAGTGGGCGTGTAAGTGGAAAAATCTCTCTCTCTCTCTCTCTCTCTCTCTCTCTCATGCAGAGGTTCGTGTCTCTTTGTTGTGGTGCTGCCGCAGTCGCTTATATTCCCATGTGATCTTCAGTGTCTTTATCGCAGCTGATGGCATTTTAGTGTTTCAGTTAACAATGCCACAGAGAACACAGTAGTCCATATATAGTTTATAGTCGTTTTGTCTATTTTTCCCCGTTTACCCGTGTATTGTTAAAAAAAAAATGCCTGTTTTAATTAAAAACAGTGAGCAGATGGAGGCCTGCTTATATAAAGGTTTTATTTGTAAGATGATACAGTGTACACTAGGTTTAGGATGAGTATATAATGTTCTATAGGACCATAGGACCTAACCGCCCCCCTCCCACACACACACACACACACACACACACACATACACACACGTATGCACTGCATCCTCTGTCTCAGTATGGCTTAGCACACATTGTTCAATATGCTGGTTTCTGTCTGTGTTTCTGGTTTCAGTCTCTCTCTCATGCTTTGGATCTGAACACGTGTCACATGATGTTGCGTTTTGTTGTGTTGTGTCATGTCCTGTCCGTGTGCAGTAAGATGATAATGAGGTCAGTGTAAACTCACAGGGATTATAACCCTTAATCCCCCCTCAAATTTACCCTTATTCTGCTCTACCTTCCCCTGATGAGCTAAACGAGGGTGTTTAGCCAATCAACATCTGGGAGGCACCGATCACCTGAACACACCTGGTTTGGCTAATCAGGTGGTTGAAGCAGGAAGAGATGGGTAAGAAGTGCTGCGGGCCACCAGGACCTTCTTAACTGGAGTGAAATAACTACAACATCTTTACACAAGCTACTTCACTGATTCCTATACAACTGATATAAACTCTCTCAAATAGATTTTTCCCATTTATAATATTAATTATTAAAAGTGGATATTATACTATTTGCTCTATAAACCTAGAGAAATATCTATGCTGTGAATATATGCTGTGAGCTGTGCTTTGACCTGTTAAAATGTGTGGTTGTTTGCTAATTCTTCCAATGATGCTTGATGGTGGGAAAAATGTCAGACTTATAAGATCATTATTACTATACATTCAGTAGTAATTCAGTAGTTTATTTGTATACGTTTACACCAACATGCAGTTTTATGTCCAGTAGAAATTACTGGGAATTAAAAACTTTGATTACAGTCACTCGTGCAGTGCCCGTTCAGATCATGTGTGATTGGAACTCCGTGTTGGATCGGTTATAACGAATGGTTTTTACCTGCACATCGCCTCAAAACGACTTCAATTTCCCAAACAGCTTCTGCACATCCTGAGCTAGCTTTGTTTGCTGTATGAGGTCGGGTTGAGACCCTGCCACTGGACCAGAGCGTATCCTGCCATGCCCGGAGCATATCCTGCAGCACGGACTACTTTTTACCAGCACAGCTCAATTTGAGAACCGCTCATCCAAACAACTTCACACGTGACGCTGCACGTTCTTGGGTCCTGAGCAATAAACCTGCTGAATTTCAACTTCATTCAGTGCTGGGTTCTAGAGATGTTGGTGCTACAGACAGACGGACAGACAGAGAAACTGGCTTTAATAGATAGATATAGTCAGCTCTCATGTGATTTGTCCAAGGCAATTCGAGACAAATCGAAGTCTCAACTTATCCAGTAATTCTAACCCAGTCCAAGTCAAGTCTCAACTAAATCCAGACTATTCCAAATCAAATCTCAAACAATTTGAGTTAAATGCAAATTAAGTCTCAAATCATTCAAGACAAGTCCAGGTCAAGTCTCATGGAATTAAGACACTAGTTTAATTAGAGAGTCCATCAAGTCAAACCTCAAGTAATTTGAGGCTAGTCCAAGTCCAGCTTTTATATGCAACTTTCAGGTCTCAGAGTGCTGACTGTGGACAGTATTAGAAGAACATCACACGTGTTACAGTGAATTTGAACATTTTTCTTTATGTTACAAATCTTAGCGCAATGCGTTTCCAGCAGATTTCATTCACCTGTTCAGAACTTCTAGACAAACTCACTATAAATCCAGAAATCTCTGTCTGTAGCACCATCTCTAGAACCCAGCACTGTATGAAGCTGAAATTCAGCAGGTTTATTGTTCAGAACCCAAGGACGTGCTGTGTCATGTATGAAGTTGTTTGGATGAGCGGTTCTTGAATTGCTGTGCTGGTAAAAAGTAGTCAATGTGGCAGGATACGCTCCGGTCCAGTGGCAAGGTCTGAACCCGACCCCGTACAGCAAGCAAAGACATGCAGAACTAAGTTACAGCAGGCTGCGGTGCACACCATGAAGTCCGTTCTGAACAGACATATTTTGAACAGGCGCTATACACTAGTAATGTTAATAACCGAAAGCAGGAGCTTAGATATGAATAATGTCCAAAACAAGTCAGCAGCTACATGAGGCAGAGTACTAACGCTACGGAAAACATGCTGAACATAAAGGAAAAAATACAAAGATGCTCATGTAGTTTTGAGAGTTTAAACATCAAAACATAACATTTGTAGTTTAAAGGCTTAAAGGACCATACCAGTGATCATGCATGTTTGAGACCAATATGTACAATCAGTACAATGAAGTTACTACCAACTTCTAAAACATAAAATCGTATTTTAGTTTTCCTATTATTTTTTCAAATTCCCCCAATCTTTCAAAATGCAATTTTTCACCTGCTATGCACGATAGTAGAAGGCACTGTCATTTTAATTTCTCAGTAAAAGCCGTCTTCTTCTGGGACTATATTTCCTGGCGGAGGCATACATCATCTTCCCTGCAGCTCCATGTTGGATCAGTTAAATAAAGTTAGTTTGACAAAAAAAAAAAAAAANAAAAAAAAAAAAAAAAAAAGCTAACAGACGTGATGGATTATTCTGTGACGGATTATTCATCTCAAGCACGTTTCAAGTTTCTAACAAGTTGATTTTAACAGCGTAGTGGAATGAACTGAAGCTAATGACAGTCTGGAAGGGAAAAGAAAACAATAAAATTTACTATTTAAGCAGTATATTTTGTGAAATGGGTTTCAGTAATGTAACATGCATGTGGATTGTGCGTTTTAGGCTCAAACATGCAGGATCACTGGTATGCTCCTGTAAAACAAGTCTCAAGTCCAGGTCAGGTTAAGTCTCAAGTCTCATAGCAGACAG
Organism: Lucifuga dentata; assembly: GCA_014773175.1. Taxonomy (NCBI): domain Eukaryota; kingdom Metazoa; phylum Chordata; class Actinopteri; order Ophidiiformes; family Bythitidae; genus Lucifuga; species Lucifuga dentata. Next base: position 8,331 of record VXCM01008449.1, read on the forward strand.
GCTATTTTTGCATGCTATTTTTATTTTTAGGTGCTATTTTTACGATTTAGAAGCCTGACTCAGGTAATCATCAAGTCTGACGAGTATAGATGCTGTTTGAAGCATAGATGGTGGCTTAAAAATATATAAAGAAAGACAACAAATAGGATGCTAGATTCCCAGAGTGAAGCTGTTGAGATGATAATGATGATGATGAGGAGGAGGATGAGGATGATGATGATGACACAATTTCTGCCCCGTAGATGAGAGGGATTATATGCAATCCCTCTCAGATTACCAACCAAGCAAACAGGAAGTCAGTCCCCTGGTTAGTAGTCTTCCCACCAAGTACAGTCAGTGTTTTCTTTCCATATGCCAGCCATCAAGAGACAGCCTGGCCAGTCAGACACGTTAGCCGCTCACCCAGCTAGCCGCTAAAGCTAAATGTTCAGTACATTGCGTGCTAGTGTGATGCCCTTCAGTCTTTTTGTGAGTGAACAGGTCAGCCAGCGGCGTATGGTGTGACATTCAGTTCAGTTACTGGATTTATCAGTGATGGCGCCCTGCAGGCGATCGGCAATTTAACTTTGTAAAATTACACAAAACCTCAGGATGGAAACGACACAACAGTTGTTTCCATCCTGAGGTTGTACAGTTATTATTATGCTGTAGTGTTTCTGACACAACATGATGATAACATGAAGGGGTTAGATGGCTCTGACCTGCAGGGTTCTCCTGGACAAACGCTGTCTACACTCTGCTCACTGCTGCAGAAACTAGCATATTTTTTTTATCTCGTGATTCCTTTAATACATTTCTGCTTTAGTCAAGAGAAACAGGACAGACGAGGGAGAATCCTGTGAGGAAAAGTTCACTAATGGTGATAAACATTGTGGTTTAACTCTGAGCAGTGAAACACACTTAGAAATGAAGTGACGGTTGATGCTTCTGCATATGTGGATGTCTGTCAAGCTGTTCATACAGTAAAACCACAGGATTTTCTCTTATTATCAGAAGTAAAACAGCAGCTCTGAGCGCTCTGATCAGCTGTGTGACATCATTAATAAGTGATGTTGCTTCATGCTTGAGAAGTGAAGATATTTTTTCTCTTAAATCGTTATTCCTCACTTCCTCTGTCCTCATGTCTTTTCAATTATATGTTTTTTTAAAGGACCATTTTCCATGTTTGAGCCTAATATATTCAATTTTCATACATGTAACATTACTGACAATCATTTTCCAAAGCATACTACTGGAACAGTGAATTAAAAATGTTTTTCCTACCTTCCAGACCTCCATTGGTTTCAGTTCATTCTGGTATTAAAATCAACTTGTTGATACTTGAAACGTTCTTGGGATAGGTAATCCATCATCACCAACAAGACGTGTATTCAGGTTTTTTTAGAAGTTATGTAATTTTAGCTTTTAAGCTCAATAAAAAGCGTGGAGTGAATGTATGCCTCCACCAGGGAATATAGTCCCAAAAGAAGACCTGCGTTTATGGAAAAATTTAAAGGACCGTGACTTCATAAGGCTGTGTAACTATTAGCAGGAGAAACATGGATTTTTAAGGTGGGTGTATCACTTGAATATTTGATTTTGAAAGATTAAGAGATTTTGCAAAATATCAGGAAAACTGAAATATGGAACTGAAATACTTTGAGAAATGATTGTCAGTAATGTAACATGTATGAAAACTGATTATATTAGGCTCAAACATGCAAAATGGGNGAAATGATTGTCAGTAATGTAACATGTATGAAAACTGATTATATTAGGCTCAAACATGCAAAATGGGTGGTATGGTCCTTTAAAAACAACAAAGGAGTTTGTCTCCTGAAGAGACTGAAACTCAGATTAGATCTGACATCATGTAAAGCAGCAGACTGAAGGAGGACCCGTTTGTCCACTGTCTTCAGAGAAACGTCCACAGGAAGTCAAAACCAGCAGTCACTCAGAGAGCTCATACCTGCACATTTATGAGTGGACAGCCTGTGTGTGTTGTGTGTAGTAATCGAAACAGCTGGTTACTCTCTCTGTTTCTGTGTGTGTGTGTGTGTGTGTATGCGTGACAGAGCTGTTTTTTGCACGCCACGGAGACAGCGTGGAGCTGCTGAGTCATCATGGCGAACGGCAGCGCAGCCATGACAGAAATTTGTTAACAGGACAGCACAAGTCTCACAAACGAAGGACACACCATCATTTCAACAAACGGAGATCAAATTCTAACACGCCAAGAGCTGTGAAATCAGTAACTTCATTACAGCTGTATTTGAAATCCTTTCTGACCTCATTTATAGTCTTAAACTTCCAGAACACGCACACACACACACACACACACACACACACACACACCTCCATCTGCTGATACTGTACATATCTACACACTGTCAGCAGTTTTATCCAGAACACACAGCACATATTTTTTTTAACCTCATATAAAACTCATAAATTATGCTTTCATCCGTGACCCTATGATGAACTCTGCAGATCTCCATGTGATCACACATGCTTTGGATAATTTATTTATGTACTTTTTTTTTTTTTTTTTTTTTTTAACATGTATTTTGTGTGGTAAATTCATGAAAAGTAAAACTGCAAAAATGACTCCAGGAGTTCAGGACCAAAAGAGATGTCAGAGCCACTTCTCGGTTATTTCTTAAATGTATAAAACATTTCATTTAACACCTTATTACTTGGTGAAAATGAAACATATGTTAATATCAATTGTAGTGGCAGTGATCGCTGATGGTGATCCAGAGACAAAATGACATTGCAGATTTATTAAATTGACTTCACTTCACAGTATCTAATGTGATCCTTTGCATTTCCAGATTTCATGTGTGCATTTAAACATGGTACAGAAGAAAAAAAAAAAACAGTAATAATGAAGATGTTACCTTGAATTATTACCTCGAACAACATACCAGAGGCACAGCAAGAGAAGGTCAGGAGGTGTTTCGTGTGGACACAGGCGTTGATGAGGACAGAGGTGGCTGAAGTTTCGATGAAATAAAAATTACAAATGTGTAAACAGAAAAGGTTCTGAATTGGAACAACATTAATTCAAATGATAAAAACACACTGCTGTGACTTTATCTTAGATGGTGCTGTAATGCTGAAAGGTCTAAGAAGCATGAAAAACTTGATCCCCCATCAAACCTAAAGCTCACTGTGTCCAAACGGCCGTACAAATTAAAGGAAAAATGGAGAAACAGCCTAAGAAACCCAAGCCATTAAACTTGCCGAGGTTCTAAAGTAGCTGCTAAAAAAGATCTAGACCTGGACAGAGAAAAACTTCCTGTGGAAAGAGCTCTGGAGATGTATTGGAATACTGAAAATGACTCATTTGGGTTTCATATTACCATCAAATCCGGATCCCTAACCAGAAGAGCGATATTCTCTGCTGTCAGGAGGCCTGTACAGCCATTAGGTCTTGTTGCACTCTTGGTGTTAAAGACAAACCAAAAAAAAAATCCTCAAAGCTCTCTGCCAAGCAAAATGTGCCTGGGATCTAACAAATCCCAGAGAGAGTTTTCCAAACCATATGAAAAGAGATTAAAGGACCATACCACCCATTTTGCATGTTTGAGTTTAATATATTCAATTTTCATACTTTCATTGTTACTGACAATCATTTCCCAAAGCATACTACTGGAACGGTGAATTAAAAATGTTTTTCCTACCTTCCAGACCTCCATTGGTTTCAGTTCATTCTGCTATTAAAATCAACTTGTTGATACTGTAAACGTTCTTGGGATAGGTAATCCATCATCACCAACAAGACGTGTATTCAGGTTTTTTTAGAAGTTATGTAATTTTAGTGTTTAAGCTCAATAAAAAGCGTGGAGTGAATGTATGCCTCCACCGGGGAATATAGTCCCAAAAGAAGACCTGCGTTTATGGAAAAATTTAAAGGACCGTGACTTCATAAGGCTGTGTAACTATTAGCAGGAGAAACATGGATTTTTAAGGTGGGTGTATCACTTGAATATTTGATTTTGAAAGATTAAGAGATTTAGCAAAATATCAGGAAAGCTGAAATATGGTTTTATCCTTTGGGAAATGATTGTCAGTAATGTAACATGAAAAGTCAATATATTAGACTCAAACATAGTGGGGGTATGGTCCTTTAATGGAACTGGATCAGCTTAAAAGTTTTCAAGTTAGCAGATGTTTCAAACCAAATGGCTTTGGACAAGTGAAAAGTTCACATTCACTTTTGTGATGCAGGCTGTGGCACAGTCCTCAGGCTGATGAATGATGTAGAACTGTTCATGCTGCTCTAATAATGGGAAAATCTAGAGTAACACCTCTCAAAAAAAAAAAAAAAAANAAAAAAAAAAAAAAAAGATGACAGTTCCTACACGTGAGTTTACTGCAGGACATGGACTGGATGCTGCAGCTAAACCTTCAGGACTCCATCGTCTAGTCAATCTGTGATGCAGTACATCAACAATCAGACCAGAAGGTTCCATACCTTTGTAGCCAATAGAATCATAGGATCTGTCCAAAGAGTTTGATAGCTCCCAACAGAATCCTGCAGATGATGCTTCGTGGAAGAACATTGAGTCTTTCCTAAAGTCAAAAAGTGGCTGCAGGGATCAGAATTTCTGGAAAGAAAGGAATCTCAGTGGCCTAGCACACTAGATGAAATAAAAAGTTCTCTTTCTCCAGAGAACCCGAGGCAAAAAAGCATGTGCAAAAAAGCAGGATAGATATTGAGGGAAAAAGTCCTACCAGCAAACTGATTGAGTACTACACATGTTCAGATGAACATGTGTTGGACATGAGATGTGAAGTATGGACCAAATGATGACTACAAGCAGGAACATACAGTATATGAAAATTCTATCATTGCTTCATGTCACACACTCTTCACTGATGAAGAGTTCATCAGTGAAGATCTTCACTGATGACTTCCCACAGCTCTTCACTGATGTGGTTTTAACACAAAGAAATTAGTTAATTGTACCCAGTTTAGTTAACTGTCCCAACCTGACCTAATGATTTTGAGTTTTTGGATATTTTTTTATTCAGTTAGAGTTTTTGAGTTGAATCAACAAAACTGGTTTTGCCCATTGCTGTTAGCAAAGCATAAACTTCTTGCTTAAAATAGAACCTTGGTGATTGAGGGTAGCACGGTGGCTCAGTGGTTAGCTCTGTCGCCTCACAGCAAGAAGGTTCTGGGTTCAAGGCCGACCGGTTCCTTTCTGTGTGGAGTCTGCATGTTCTCCTGTGCACTTTAACCCCNTTCAAGGCCGACCGGTTCCTTTCTGTGTGGAGTCTGCATGTTCTCCTGTGCACTTTAACCCCAGATTTTGTTTTAGTTCAAAGAAATTACTTCATTGTACCTAAAGATTGGAGGCCTTTCTATTGACAATCCTGGGTTCATTGAACATACATTTTTTTGTTTGTTCAACAATGCATAACTTAACTTTTTTTTTTTTTAATTGAATGAACTTATCATGGATTAAAGTGTTCCTGTTTTGATTTCCTCCCGCATGCTCCCCAGATTTTCTGACCAATGAGCAGAGAGCGTGTTGTCACATGACTTTTGTTTCACTTGAAGTTCTTCCATATAAAGCCAACCTGAGCCTCATTTACCAACCTCATTTACAGATTCATTTAAAAGCCCATCAAGGCATTTAAAAGCACCAGAGAGAAGGAGGAGCTGGAAAGTAATCACATCCTCTCTCTCTCTCTGCCTTCCTGCTCCTTTTTTTTTTTTTTTTTTTTTTAGTAACAGGAGTATGGACCTGAGGCTGCAGGATGCTCTGGGTGGAGGTGGGGGCAGGGTCCCAGCTGGAGCCCCTGGTGAGGGTCTGCTGCAGAGAGACTTTGTGGCAGCTCTGGACAAAGACAGCTATGACGACAAGGTGGGCGAGACGGTCACCAAGAGCGACTATCGACCTTTGCTGGATGGAAAAGACCCCAAGAGCGGTAAGTGGAGGATGGTGAGACAGTCTGCCTTCTTCATACCGCTCAAGCTGTTTCTGTCTTTTCTTTTTGCTCTCATCTCTCTATTCTGCTGTCTTTCCCTCATCCATTTTTAGCTCAGTTTCTTTCTTTCCCTGTTTTTTCTTTTTTTTTTCTTTTGGGCTTTGTTCCAGCCCTCCCCTCACTCTTTCTTTCTTCTTCCTGTCATTGCTATGCTGTGACAGCCTGGAGACAGAGCTGTATTATATGCACACACAACAGACTGAAACTGGTAAAATTGTGAGAATCACATTGCGTTGCCTTAAATCCAGTTGTTAAACATGTGCTGCTCAGTCTTTTTATAATCATTCACGATTTTAAAAAATCAAGTAGTTTGGCCAAACCTCAAGAGTACTATGATAATATAGTAAAATGTGAACATATGAATAACGTCTACTCACCATGAACTGACGGTGCTGCTGATAGCAAAGGGACTCGTTTAATTCATAAAGTTTGTGTCCTGAGGTCTTTATCATCCTACAGCTTCATCCAGGTTTGGCAGGAAGCAGTTCATAAAGTTACTGTGATGTGTTACTCTTTTCAAGCACCTTTCAAATCTCTACTAGGTGAATTTAACAATTTACTAGAATGATGGCAGCCTGGGAGGTAGGAAAAACAATCCTAGTGTTTACCGCTCTCATAGTATGTCTTGATAAATGGTTGTGGTTGACATTAGTCAGGCTAGAGCCGTTTGCTGGTCATACTGTCATCA
>VXCM01008449.1:22106-32553 GCA_014773175.1 Lucifuga dentata
CCCCCCCCCCCCCCCCCTCTCTCATTAGGTCCTATGATGGATGGAATAACAATCTATGGAACAATATACCAAACTAACTTTACTCTTCATCTCCTTTATCATTTCAGTCATTTGTGCCATCAAACGTAGAAGGAAAACGTCTCGTTCTCTCTCCTCTCTGTTTGTCTCGTTTTTAGCATCATGACTCAAATCTTTGACTGGATTTGTCTTCACAAAAGAATTTTAACATTTCAGTGTAGAACTCTGCAGAATGTGTGTTGGAGTTTTGTCACACTTCTCCTAACGTCCAGCAGAGGGCAGTCACAACTTTCCAGCCAATAACTTCTCAACATCTGCTTTACTGTAAACATCACTCAGCTGCATTTAAAGGACCATACCACCCATTTTGCATGTTTGAGCCTAATATATTCCATTTTCGTACACGCAATGTTACTGACAACCATTTCCCAAAGCATACTACTGGAACGGTGAATTAAAAATGTTTTTCCTACCTTCCAGACCTCCATTGGTTTCAGTTCATTCTGCTATTAAAATCAACTTGTTGATACTGGAAACGTTCTTGGGATAGGTAATCCATCATCACCAACAAGACGTGTATTCAGGTTTTTTTTAAAGTTATGTAATTTTAGTGTTTAAGCTCAATAAAAAGCGTGGAGTGAATGTATGCCTCCACCGGGGAATATAGTCCCAAAAGAAGACCTGCGTTTATGGAAAAATTTAAAGGACCGTGACTTCATAAGGCTGTGTAACTATTAGCAGGAGAAACATGGATTTTTAAGGTGGGTGTATCACTTGAATATTTGATTTTGAAAGATTAAGAGATTTTGCAAAATATCAGGAAAGCTGAAATACGGTTTTATCCTTTGATTGTCAGTAACTTTGCATTTATGAAAATTGAATATATTAGGCTCAAACATGAAAAATGGTGGTATGGTCCTTTAATTTGCTCTTTTTTTTTATTTTTGTTTGCTACTTTGTTTTTGTTAGCTTTGTCATAATCGAAGCCACACACACACACACACACATACACACACACATGCACACACATTACACATTACTTTTTATATTTATTCATAAATACAGCTTTTCATAGACAATTTCTCATTAATCAATCAAATATAACTACACCTATACCATGTTGGCTAATTTTGACAGCATATTAGTGCCATGCTAAAAAATATAAATAAATAAGGATACGAGATTAATCTCAAAATTATGACTTTAAAGTCATAGTTATGAGATTAATCTTGTAAACTGTGAGATTTATGTTGAAAATGATGACAGTAAAGTCGTACATTTATGACAAAGTTGCAATGTAAGGCTAGATGCATCACTGTTGGGGTGAAATGGAGGATTTATGGGGTTTACCAGTAAGGAAATCCTGCCTCTTTTGGCACATCAACATCTAATCATCACTGCAGCAGTTTGCAGAAAATTAAACTTATTTAGGAGGAAACAGCAGAAAGACTCGGGAGAAATTGTGTCTTTTATTCAGTCTGAAATAGCAGTCAGTGGTCAATTCCAAGGATATTGATGCTAACCCTAACCCTACCTGCTGCCGGTAGAAGAGGCTATGCTGTTTCTCAGGAGACTGTAAGGATTAGAATTAAAATGATCAGTCCTGAAGGAGTGGAACTACAGTGTGCTAAGCATCTCCGGCATCACCAGTACAATATCGGGAGCCCCAAAGCGTTTGGACTCTTATGATGAACTAAAGCCATATGGCTTGCTAAATTAATAGTTGCATTGACTTTAAAGTCATAAATTTGCGAGATTAATCTCATCACTATGACTTTAAGGTTGTATTTTAACGAGATTAATCTCGTAACTTTATGACTTTAAAGTTGTGATTTTAAGATTAATCTTGTATCCTTATTATTATTATTATTATTATTATTATTATTATTATTATTATTTTAGCATGGCACTAATATGCCATCATAGCTAATGAGATAATGGAGGGTTTTTGCACAGCGGTAACACATTAAAAAGACGTACTTAACCAACTTTACCTTTTCACTTTAACCAGCTCTGTATAGTTATTGTTACCTGTTAACAAAAATACCAGCTGTAAAGCAGCTTGTAGGGTGCGGTTTGATTCTTTTAGTAGCAGGTGAATTTGTTTTGTTTTGTTGGTGATGTGTGATCTCTATTCTTGTTCCCCTTCAGGATTCTCACAGTCTGGCATGGGCACCATGAGCCTGGGCTCTGGCCTGCCACCTTTCCAGACCAGTATGAGCTCCACTCTGGGCCAGCCAGGTTTGGGCTCAGCTATGGATACCCAGAAGAGTTCGGGCTTGTTTGGTTCAGAGCCCAAAACGACCAGTAATACCAGTGGAAGCAGTCCATTTAAAGCCAGTGACCCCTTTTCCTTTGGTGGCCCAGGAATCCACTCTGTGGATAACTCTGCAGGTACCAGAGTGAGGGTTGGTTGGATGTTTGTTACTGGAGCATCAGGGGAGGGTGGAGCCATTCTGTAGGCATATGTGACTTTCACAGTTTCAGCTCAGAGTTTTAATGTGAGATCCAGGATACCGTGCTGGTGTTGTTGTAGTTGGCTGGATTAATGGAGGAGGCCTAAAGTAAAAATGCATGTAAAAGCTGAGATATAACTTTAAAGGACCATACTGGTGACTTTGCCTTAAGCCCAATAAACACTACCCACATACACATTACATTACTGCCAAACATTTTCCAAAACATAAAACCATATTTTTTTTAGTTTCTCTTATTTTGTCAAATTCCCTAATCTTTCAAAATCAGCTGTTCAGGTGATACACCCACCTTAAAATTCAACCTTTCACCTGCTACCTGTACGTGTGAATGCAGAAGCCACGGTCGTCTTAATTTCTCTGTAAAAACACATGTTCTCCTGGGACTATATTCCCTGGTGGAGACAAATATTTTCTTCTGTGAACCGGTTAAATTAAGTAATAACAAAAAATAAGAACAATGTTTGGTTCTCTCTGCAAGTCTCTACAACTACTACATTTTTTTTTTGTGTGTGTGTGTGTGTGTGTGTGTACTGGAATGAATTGAAATCAATGGCAGTCTGGAAGTAGGAAAAAGAATTCCAACACTTACCGCTCCAGTAGCATGTTTTCGGAAATGGTTGATGTGACGCGTATACAGTTTGTATTTATTGGGCTGAAACATACAAAACCACCAGTATGGTCCTTTAAATAACAATAAAACCTGACATCTTTAACAAATCACAGGGCAGGGAGGTGGGAGTGGCAGGGGACAGGAGAATAGTTTTGGGTGCTCCATGTGAGTAAGATTTTATTATTAATGAAGTCAGTCTGAAGTAATTTGTCATAACTTTAAAGGACCATACCATCCATTTTGCATGTTTGAGCCTAATATATTCAATTTTCATACATGTAACATTACTGACAATCATTTCCCAAAGCATACTGCTGGAACGGTGAATTAAAAATGTTTTTCCTACCTTCCAGACCTCCATTGGTTTCAGTTCATTCTGCTATTAAAATCAACTTGTTGATACTGTAAACGTTCTTGGGATAGGTAATCCATCATCACCAACAAGACGTGTATTCAGGTTTTTTTTAGAAGTTATGTAATTTTAGCGTTTAAGCTCAATAAAAAGTGTGGAGTGAATGTATGCCTCCACCAGGGAATATAGTCCCAAAAGAAGACCTGTGTTTATGGAAAAATTTAAAGGACCATGACTTCATAAGGCTGTGTAACTATTAGCAGGAGAAACATCTATTTTTAAGGTGGGTGTATCACTTGAATATTTGATTTAGAAAGATTAAGAGATTTAACAAAATATCAGGAAAGCTGAAATACGGTTTTATCCTTTGGGAAATGATTGTCAGTAATGTAACATGTATGAAAATTTAATATATTAGGTTCAAACATGCAAAATGGGTGGTATGGTCCTTTAAACTGAATTGAGTGAAGTTGCTGATACATTACAAATCCGTCCCATCTCCTTTTTACCTCCACCAAGGAGGTTATGCATTCATCTGTCTGTCAGCAGGACATCTTATAACAGATGAATTTTAATGAAAGTTCAGTGGAAGCTTGGTCAAGAAACAATTGACTAAATTTGACTAGATGGTGAAGCAGATCCAGATCAGGATACAGACTTGCATTACAACACAGGCTATTTGTTGACACTGACGACTATTTCTTGAAAGCTAAGACACCAATCTTATTGAAAAAAGTCGGGATATAGTGCTGACTGTGATGGACTATCAACAGGTGAGATTTAGTCCAGATCCAGAAATTGATCCAGCATCCCAGTTCAGACAGGGGTCACATTTATAATGCCTCTGTATGCTAACAAAGACATCCAGAAACACGCAGCCACAACTGTGTAGCTGAGACGGTGCTGATTCAGCAAAATAAATGCTTTGGAACATATTTCCAACAGATATGGATCTAGATCCAGAAGATGATGACCAGAACAGCTCTGTACAACGAAACATGGTTCATGTTTTTACACATCTTATTTCAAATTAATGATACTAAACTCTACATTTATAAAAGAGTGAGGTATGAGCTCTGCGTGAACTCTGGTCTGATGCTGTTTTTGTGCTTCAGTCTATTCCACACATACTCTTGTCTTTGTGTAAGTGCCAGTGGGATACAAGTGAGTTCAAATCTTTGCAGAAAGTTTCATGTAAACTCTCACAAACTACTTTCCATAGCGAGTGTGTTTGAGACGACCACTCTCATGTTCTTCCTTGGCGGTTTGCCAGGCTCCTGATTCATATTAAAATACATTAATACATTGAATCTACACTACAGGCCAGAAGTTTGAGGCCACCTCCAGATTAAAAAAAAAAAAATCATCAATATACTGCTTGTTCCACAATTTATTGCACAGGAAATGACAAAAATATATAAAATAAATGTTATTAGTTTTCAAGAAGAATTAGTCAACAGTAGCACATCATGTAGCCACTCTGGCTGCAGAAATGATTTTTCATGAAGGCATCAGTCTGTATTAGTGCAGCACTCCTGCTGTGTTCCAACTCCCTGCTGATGTGTTTTAACATTCTATTCCTGCTGTCTGCCTTCTCCCACATCATTTAGGATTAACGTGCTACAGTCTGATCGTGCTAAATGTGGGGTGGCCTCAAACATCTGGCCTGTAGTGTAGATGAGCATTTTCTCTTCTTAGCAGAGGAGACAGGGAGCAAAGCAGCCCATCCAGTCAGTTTGGAAATGCAGAGAAAAGAGAAAGATCTAGACAGAGATGCATCTTTTTCTCGGTTCATTTGAACCCTGTGGAGTGTAACATTGATTTTAATTCTAAGAAAAAAATTCTTCCTCCCTTAGTTGCCATATGATATAGTATACCAGGTCTTCCTGATCACAGTTACCGTAGATGCTCTATTAGTGGGCGGGGCTTTATTTACATCAACTGCAGAGAGAACCCAGCCAATACAGGAGACAGGCTTTTATTAGAGACAGGCCTTTATTTCTAATTTTACCNAGAGAGAACCCAGCCAATACAGGAGACAGGCTTTTATTAGAGACAGGCCTTTATTTCTAATTTTACCGATGGACAAACCCATAACTGCATAAAAACACACTGACACAAGGAGAAGATGTCAGTGTGAACATGCCTACAGCAGCTTTTAGAAAGCTTCATTTTCATCCACTTTTCCTGGTTGGTGGTGACAGCAGCTTCACGTTTCCGGCTTTGTTTCACGTTGAGCCGGTCGTGCCTTCTGGCTGGAGGGACGACGGCTAGAGAGGTTTTTAAGCGGTTTGGTATCAAACATGGCTGCTGTCATCTACACTCAGAGTTTCTTGGAACAGTAAAAGACAAACACCAAACCTTTATATGAGACAGGCTTTTATTTCATCCTGCTGACTCTGCCCCCCGGCTATTATTAGATACCGGCTATTATTTGAATACTGGCTTTTAATAGAGAATTTGCGGTATATGGACTTGGCCCTCCATGCTGGCTGCACATCTCTTGCTGTCAGGTTCATTACAAAGAATTTGCTGCTCCACACCAGTGGTTCTCAATCCTGGTCCTCGAGTGCCACGTCTCTCCCTTTCTAAACACAACTGATGTAGCTCATCTGTGGTAGTTGAGGACCAGGATTGAGAACCACTGAGATAGACAGTACTCATGTTGATGTGTTTAGGGTTAGCTACAATCCTGCCTCCGTCACTTTGAATTTGATGCAAATTACACACAAACTACATACAGAAGCATAAAAAGTGCATCTATAAGTTTTGTCTCTGTGAACTATGTTGTACAAAACAATAATCCTGTTTCAGTTTGAGGTTATTCTACAAAATGTCAGTGGAACTAGCAAAAATCTTAGTTTTGTCTTACTGATGTTTACTGCCAGAGATAACATGGAAGTTAGATAAGACATAAATCTGAAGTAGTAACAGTAGAAAACCCACCTGTGGTTACCTGTTGGCAGATGATTTTCTGACACGGCTTGTGATTGGTTCCTCCTCTTATAAAACCCTCCCCTCCCCCCCCCTCGGCAGCTCCCATCCTCTCTCCCAGTGGCTCAATGGATGACAGCAGTCCCGCTTCCTCCACCTCCGAACCCCTCAGCCCCGAGAGAGTGGGTCCAGGTGGAGAAGCTGGCAAGCAACAGCAGAGAAGGAGGAAGAAGAAGAGGAAGGGTCGCGACGAAGTCTACGAATTCTTGGATAACCAGGAAGCGGAGAGTAACAAGCATGGAATGATAAGCCCCGCTTCTTCGCAGGAGAAAGGAGGAGGGGAGGAGGAGGAGGAGGAGGAGGAGGAAGAGAACTGGGAGTGGGAGATCAGAGAGAGTGGAGGAGGGGGTAGAGTAAAGGGGAGGAAGAGCAAGGGTCGAGCGAGACTTCCAGAGGAGTGGGGAGCGCCCCAGCAACCTGTCTCTCCTACCCCAGCTACAGTCGCTCCGAGCTGGGCTACAGCTGCTGATCCTAAATCATACGAGTCCAAAGCTCCAAACTGCAACCCTAAACCTGATTTGCCTTCTGCCCCTTCAAAAATACCCACAGGCTTCACCAGCCAGTCCCACGCTGGCCTCCTGACAGAACTCCCCCCACGCTCCTATGAACCCATGTGTATCGACACGTTTCCAGTGTCCTCTAAAGATATGAAAACCACCAACGATGGTAAAGATTTGCCATTTACTTCTACTAGCAAAGCCGAAGCTAACACTAGCTTAGTGGCTAATGCACCCGCAAGAGCTAATTTACCTGGGGATATAGTAACATTAACGACAGGGGACAATCTGAGCCCAGTCTCCCAGACCTTCTCTTTCCTAGATTCAGTCCTCCAGACCCCCCCGNACCGGACTCCCAGACCACCACCCCCATCACCAACACCCCGTCCTTTGCAACAGTGCCCCCGACAAAGACTAGCCCTGCAGAAACTACCATACCTGTTTCACAAACCCCTTCTGTTTTTAATCCCTCCTCCAAGAACGCCTCAGACCTTCCTCCCACTTCTGATTGGTCAATCAAACCATCACCTTTAACTGCAAATGCAGCCGGATTAGCCCATAACTCTGACGCTAAGCCATTTGTCCCCTCAGCCAATCCTGTTGGTGCAGTAGCAGCCACCACTGGAGCAACTCCCACAGCGTCCACTACTAACTCGGCCACACCCCCCACTTACAGCGTAGCCACACCCTTTACCTCAACAGCCACACCCCCTCCATCCATCACCCCTGCAGCCCCTCCTTCTCTCCCTGCACACTCAGAGCACCAGGACTCCTCGCCACCACAGCTCCCCCAACTGGAAGGTTGGTGAACTACAGGAAAGATTCTCAATAAGAGGGGCTATATTTAAAGAGAAGTCACTGTAGGTTAGGATAGCAGGAAATCTGCTTCTACATAGTGACTGTGTAACTGCATGGATATCTGTGATTGAGTAACAAGCCTGCTTGGTCATTTCCTTTATGTATCTGTAGGGCCTGACAGATAAATGCAGAAACAGCAGGGGGGAAAAAACAAGACACATCTGTCTGTTTTTTTCAGACTGAAGAGTCAGTTTTCTTATTTAAATTTTCTTATTGGCCTTGATACTTTTCCTACATGTACTGTTCCAGTCTGGCCCTATAATAACACTGAAAGGGTAAACTGCTTCACATTCATTGTCTGATTTCATGATTCTCTACCTGCCTCTCTCTATTGTTCTGTTACTATGATCATATAACTTTATTCCTTTATTACCTGAGAATAGTTGTACTCTGTCTTTGCTCTTGTCTTCCATTGGCTGTTCTATCCTCCGACTCATCCCTCTGTCTATCCATTCATATACACTGCCTTGCAGGGCTAAGCTGCATTACTATGTTACATAATAATGCTGTAGTGGTCATGTAATTGAATTGGTAAAAGTACAAAAAGCCACGATAGCCTAATAAAATTACAGATTAGCTGAAATTTTGGTTTGCTGGTAGTCTGAAAGACAAAACGGAGTCAGAAGTTTAATTTTCATGTTAACCCTTCTTTCTCCTTGCTGACAGTTATATTTTCTGGTTGCCTCTTAGTGGAATTTCTACATTTGTTGTATCTATAGTATCTATTGAAACTGTACAGTGTTTTAATTTAGAGTGCAACAAGGGTTGATTGATAAGTTCTGAGCCAATCACACAAAGATCTAAGCTAGAGATGCTGGCGTCGTTTAAAGCAAAATTTCAACATGTTGGGGGATTTTGTCCCAGTTTAAGAATTTAAAAAAAATCCTCCAAGGCTGATATAATGTCTGAGGAAAAATGAATTCCAGCTAAAGCCTTTTTTATCTCTAGGAAGAGGTGAGGTCTGAGGGGGCAAATCTGGTGAGTAAGGTGGCTGCTGAGAGAGTTTAAAGCCACAGTCAGCCAGCCGGTACATAATCACTGCACCTCAGCAACTCACAGAGCCTTCGGTACCTCTGCAAACTTTAAGTAAGAATCAAAATTATAATGCTTCTATGAACGTCCTTCATCATTATGTGTCAGACTCAGAACTTATCAGTTGTGCTATATAATTTTGAGAGACTCTAGGACCCCAATGTTTTTCAGGTTTAGACAGCAAAGCAAAACAAAAAAAAAAACAATGTATAACTAAAAAAAAAACACAACTATCAAGTTTTCTTGGGTCCCAGCACAATTGGCAAATTAATATAATTGAATTTGTCATATGTCTCTGACAATTTTTTTTCTAGTTTTCTAGTTGATTTGTCCTGAAATGTAGACATCCAGTTCAGTTACAGGGTTAAAAATCAGCCTTCTGTTTCTGATCAGATCCTATGTCAGGTTAGACTCAGCTTTTCCTTTTTCGAAAGGAAAAATAACTTTCACATCAGCATTTTTCATTCAACACAAAGCTGCTAATTGCTGTCTGCCTAGCCCTCTGAACTTCACTTGTCTTTTATGCGTCACCTGAAAAGCTGAAGTGTAAAACTTTTGGCAAGAGAATGGAGCATATTTTGACATTTCTGGAGAATATGTTGACATTTCTGCCAAGCCTGTACATGAAATACAAACATAAAAGAATAAAGGATCTGATCAAAAATGGATCACATGACATTCAAGTGTGCAGGATTTTCAAGAATCAACCTCGCCTGATCAAATGTCACATCATTCTACAAATTTCTTGACATTTTGTAAACGTAATTTTAAAAAGTATTTAATCCAAGAAGGAGAGGGGAATTTTTGATTCTAGAAAGTTTTAAAAAGCATCAAATATGGTTGTTTTGTGACCTTGGTTGACAAATTCATTGAAAAGTAAACGTACAGAAATGAAGCCTGTCAGAGTCTTTGAGGTATTTTGCTCGTGTCTGACCTCTGTGAGGAAAACTGAGTCAGAAGTTTAATTTTCTCATGTTAATGCTTCTTTCTCCGGGTTCCAGGTTTTATCTGACAGCTTGTTGAATGAAGCTGTATTTTTAGTGTGATTCTGTCACTATTAAAACCTTTCCTGTACCTGACACTGTGAGATGCACTTTACATGCTCTGAAGCTGATTGGCTGAATAGTTGATTATAGCTCTGATTTTTTTTCAAATTCTGCCCCTGCTTAGATTTAAATCACAGCACTTACGTATATACTCCACCAATTCTGATTTCTGACCCACGTGTCACACATCAGACGTGTTGTGAACATATAAACAGTAAACAGTACATGGAATCAGATATGCTCAGAACTGCTATGGGCCACATTCATACGTGGAAATAAATCTGCCAATGTGACTGTGGTCTAAACACACAGATTGGAATTTCTTTGACATTCCAACAGTCTTCCTCGTTGTCCGCATACAAACGGTGCAGGCAACTAAACATAAAACATAATTGGGACAATAAATGCTATGAACACTTCTCATGACTGAATCAGAATAAATCGATTTTTGAAGATATTTCAATTCCCACAGGTGAGCAAAGGTTTTAAAGGACCAAACCATCCATTTTGCATGTTTGAGCCTAATATATTCAATTTTCATACATGTTACATTACTGACAATC
>VXCM01008450.1:0-17005 GCA_014773175.1 Lucifuga dentata
ATTTATTCGGGCTTGGGACCGGCACAAGGTGGACACTGGCTTGTGCCCCCTTGAGGCTGCATTCCATAATACCATAATACCACAGTATTAATTTGTTACCAATGACTGCCTAGAAGGAAGGACATAAAGCTAAAAATGTATTGAATGCTTTGGAAAATGTTCAAAAGTAATGTGTAGAATTAAAAAAAAAAAAAAAANAAAAAAAAAAAAAAAAGTAGTTATAGACATACAGTATATATGCAAAAATGGTCCTTGTAGTGCTTAGGACTTCTAGTTTGTTAGTTTATGATCTCTAGATCACCTTTTGGTAGTCCTTTTCCAATGAATCAACAGAAGTTTGTTGGTAAAATAAGCTGGAAATTAGTTTCCGGCTGCTGGAATACTCTGCCAGTTCAACACTAACGTAATTAAAAGCACAGGTACAGGGTCTAAGAAGTCAGGGTGTGCTCTTGATATGTAATAGACACAATACTAATAAAGTTAGATTCCATCAGTGCTAGTCTTTCCTGGAAACAAATTTAAGATGACATTTAATGTTTTGGGGAATTCCAGACTAATCACACTCTGTAAGAAGACCTGCACACCTGTACACAGTAGCCAGTGATATGCACATTTGATCTCATGTCATGAGATAAATCACATTTAATTAAATGAGTGTAAGCCATATTTTTATGTTCATGTTGGAGTTTTAAAATCTTAAAGTCCCAATCCTTAAAAAAGTTTTCAGCATTCTTTCCACCACACCATCATCACAGGAAGTTCTCATTCTAAAATTATAGTGACGTTTTGGTTATCAGTTTCTGAATTAATGAGTAATATCAACCATGTTCCTAATACTGGATCAAAAATAGTGCAGTTATCAGGACTGCACTGAATTTGTGGAAGCAAAGCAGCAAGAAAACAGGCCAGGAAATGGCTCAATTTTGCAGCTACGATGCTTTTTTAAAATATGTTATGCGCAGACAGGCAGGCACTGAAGCATGTTGGTCTTTGATATATTAGTAATGTGAATATTCACAATCTGTCTAGTGCCTAGCAGTTAGCACACAGTGCAGCCTGCCCATAAGTCTTTCTGTCTTCTTCAATCTTTGGCATAGCAGAATTTTTGGTGACTAGCTTACCATTATTCACAGAATGTAATGAGATTAGTCAGAAATACACTGGGGAAAAAAATCAACAAAAAAACTGCAGCAACATGGCTAATAAGCAACACTACTACTGTGGCAAAAATTGTATTGCATCACTATAAACTCTTTCTCTGATTCTCTCACCTCATAGGTGGTTCCTGTCCAGAATTGTTTAATTTCTCTCCTGCAACCAGCCACCACAGCAGAGGTTATCAGGGTAAAGGGCACCAGGTAGAGCAGAGCAGGTTGGCCCATCCCTGACAGCAGCATCACGGCAAATGTCACTATGATTCCCAGGAAGTAGGCTAGAGGAAGAGCCACACAGGACAGACACACACACACACAAACACAAAAGCAGAGAGGCGAGGTAAACCTTAATGCAACAAACACCTGTAAATACAGAACTTGAATCCAGTCGAAGTGAAACAGAGACACCTAGTGGTCAGCACATGTAATGTTAGTCAGTGTAATTTCATGTAGACAACATATGAACTATAAAACTATGGATTAAAATTTTAAGAGCGTGTGATAGCAGCAAAAATTAACAGTAATGTCCATGCAAATTAAGGAAAAAATGAATATGGACATTGAGAGCATGTCGAAAATACTCAACAGTTCAGTGGACAATGTATACACTGGGTTCTGTATATTTCAATTATTTTATTCTTTTTATTACAATCAGAATAAGACCCAGGTGTATTTAGTTTTAAGGGACCACACCACCAATTTTGCATGTTTGAGCCTAATATATTAAATTTTCATACACGTAAGGCTACTGACAATCATTTCCCAAAGCATACTACTGGAACGGTGAATTGAAATGTTTTTCCTACCTTTCAGACCACCATTGGTTTCAGTTCATTCTGGTACACGATTAAAATCATCTTGTTGATACTTGAAACATTCTTGGGATAGGTAATCCATCATCATGAACAACACATATATTCAGGTTTTTTCGAAGTTTCATAATTTTAACATTTAAGCACAATACAAAGTGCGGAATGAATGTATGTCTCCACCGGGGAATACAGTCCCAAAAGAAGACCTGTGTTTATCGAAAAATTTTAACAACCGCGACTTCATAATTGTGCACAACTATTAGCAGGTGATTTTTCAGGTGGGTGTATCACTTGAGTATTTGATTTTGAAAAATTAAGATATTTTGCAAATATCAGGAAAGCTGAAATACGGTTCTATCCTTTGGGAAATGGTTGTCAGTAATGTAACATGTATGAAAATTGAATATATTAGGCTCAAACATNTTGGGAAATGGTTGTCAGTAATGTAACATGTATGAAAATTGAATATATTAGGCTCAAACATGCAAATTGGATGGTATGGTCCTTTAATAGGATGACATTTACATGGACTAGTGCAAAGTTAGACTAAATGAAAAATGTTTGTGTATGTACAGTAAATGTAGTCAGTTGAGCTGTGAGGTACCTATGCAGCAGCTGAAGAAGTAGATTTTCTTGCTGCTGTTGATCCAAACATCAAACCTGCTGCAGTAGGACACCAGGAGACCTGTCAGACCAATCACAGGGCAGAGGGTGAGGTCAGCTCAGGTGTGCTTTTATTCTCCCTCCTTTTAAACATTGCTGATTTGGGGACGATCGACACATTACACACCCACAACAACTGAAAAGTGTCTTCAAGACAAACACCTCATACAGCCTGAATTTTTCTTTTTATGTACATGCTGCAGCATTATCCTAGTTATTTTACTTTAGTACAAGCATAAGTAATGCAAATACATATGGAATGGTGAGGTTAAGATGCTCATACCCCAAACATAATTTTTTTTTCAGTTTGTGAAACAAGACATCAGTGTCATTGCAGTGTGAGTATCCAACATTTTCTCAAACAATTTTTACTAGGTTTACTAATTGTTTCCTTTACTGGTGAAGACTAGATTAATGCATTTCTATACCTGTGCATTCAATGTACATCTATCTACTAATCTGGTGCTGCTGCTGATGTCTCACCTGGAATAATGATGTCTCCGTAGCCAAGAATGGAGAACTGCATCCCACAGAGGTTCTGAGCCCAGGCTGTGAACCGTGGGACACGCATCACTACTGGCAGCTGAGGAAATAAAACCATTTCTATGCTTAAAATGAAACTTACTGTGAGAATTGCTGTGATGTTTTCAGTTACGTATGTTGATCTGTAATTGAATTATGGATATTCTGACTGAAATCTCCCTTTGTTGGTTTTACTCTGAGTGCTTTATTGTCAGCACAAAAGTAATAAGTGACACCAAATGCATTTTTGTAGCCTGTTCTCAAAGTTTGGGTTGAAGTGAACATTACGGACTCATTTATGTTCGCTGCTTACGGCAATCGGAACCTCCTGTCAATTTTTTTGTGACCGTTTGCAAAACTTATATCTCGAACATAAACAGAAGCCTGCAAACATATGCAGCAAATGTGCTAAATGTAACTTAAGTCTGAGCACAGAAGCACGTACTTAAGCAGAGGCATTTCCCAAGGAAAACCTTAGAACCACAGCAAATGAAGAAAGTTTTTCCAAAACAAAAAAAGAGAGCCCACTAAAGGAGAAAACCCACTTTCCAATCATGCAACAATGCTCCAATCATGCATCATTGTTGCATGATTGGAACACTGCTCATAAATTAAATCAGCTGTAGAGAAGAATTTGTGTGTTCATAATCTGAAGATGGCCATGGACTACGAATGAGACGAGCCTACAAAGTCTCCCAAGAAATTTCATTCAAAGCGCATCGTGCCTCTTACAAAAGACAGGATAAATCATAACACCATCATAACACCATATCCCACAAACATGTATGCAGCACATGAAAGTCTATCAGCACCCACCATCTGATAATCATGTGAGTCTACATGTGTTTCTTTCCTGCGCTTCACATTTCACTTTTGCGAAAGTGTCAAGGACAGGCATATGCTTACTCTATGTCTTCTTTTCATAAGGTGATTGGTACGCATTCAGATTAAAAAATAAATAAAATTATAATACACACGATGGATGTACATGAACAGCATGGACAACACGGAAAAGTGAAAAAATGCAAAGAATCTTACTTTTTATTCAAATTAATGCGAACTCTGGCATTTTTTGACAGAGTGTCAAGTGTTTGGTCATGACGCTTTTTACATATTTTGTCAAATCTGCTGTTACCCACAATTTGTGAGTATATAATTAAGAAAACCTGCATGTTTTCTGTAATCTGTATGTACCTGGAGGGTCTGTGTTTAAAAGAAAAAAAAAACAAAAAAAACAGTAAATAAAACACAAAAAAATGATATAAAAACTCCTCATACAATTTTTCTCATGTATTTGTTTAAGTAATCATTTTACATACGAGCATTTCTTCTCAGACCAACACATCTACAGCCCCCAGCCATTCGCCTCCCTGTTATGTAATAGAAATAAAGCAGAATAGATGGGTAATAAGATAGGCCTTACTTTCTCATAGGGAGCCTGGGGTTCAGCGGGGATCGCCACAGTGTTACCCTGTGTCCATGACAGAGCCCACCCAGTTAGTCAATCATTCCCCTCAGGGAACAACAACAAGCAGTGCACATCAGCCAAACTGTTAATAAAAGCCAATACAGACTGCACAAGGAATTCCACCAAACTTAAATTTGAGCTGATTGCTCTTGTTAAGTGATGTTGTAAATACTCCCATACTCCTCATATGTACAAGAAAGCCATGGATACTGCTCTTGCCAAGCATTAAATTATTCCCAGAGTTTCAGTCTCCGTTGATCTGATTTGGGTTAAATAATGCACAAAACAGACGGTTTTCATTTTTCATTAACGTGAATTAAGATAATATCATTAATCAGTCTCGGAGCTCGTTTGAAAGTGTTATGGGTATTCCTATTAAGACACAAATATAAAATGTCTTCTTCTTCTTTGTCTTCCTAATATATCTAGATATTCTAGAGAAACTTCAGTGTAAGAAAGTGATTGTTCTCAAGTATTTTTATTATTGTAGATGAATGCGTAGCTTTACAGAGCAGTAACAGGAAAGTGATTTTTGGTGGAAATCCTCTTTATGCTTTATCCTTTATGGAATCAGTGCAGGGGGACTTACCTTCTCTCCAGATACATCAGGGCCCAACGCAACCTGCACCATAATGCTAACTCCATCCTGTAGAGAGATACAAGGGAAATAGAGGTAAAGACTATGCTAAGTATTCATCTATACATTATGAATCCAAACAGTTGATAAAAGCATCATGAATCTTACTGTGACACAAGAGCTCTGAAAAAAACCATTCAACGACAGCAAGTTTTAGTATACACTGATCAGCCACATTCAAACCAGTGATAGGTGAAGTGAATAACATGGATCATTTGGTTACAATGGCACCTGTCAAGGGGTGGGATATATTAGGCAGCAAGTCAACAGTCAGTTCTTGAAGTTGATGTGCTGGAAACAGGAAAAATGGGCACCGTAAGCATCTGAGCAACTTTGAAAAGGGCCAACTTGTGATGGTTAGACGACTGGGTCAGAGCGTCTCCAAAATGACAGGTCTTGTGGGGTGTTCCTGGTATGCAATGGTCAGTATCTACCACAAGTGGCCCAAGGAAGGACAACCGGTGAACCGGCGACAGGGTCATGGGCGCCCAAGGCTCAATGATGCGCGTGGGGAGCAAATGAAGCCCTTCTGGTCTGATCCCATAGAAGAGCTACTGTAGCACAAATAGCTGAAAAAATGAATGCTGGCTATGATGGACAGGTATCAAAACACACAGTGCATGGCAGCTTGCTGCTTATGGGACTGCTTCACCCATGCTGACCCCTGTCCACCACCCAAAGCACCTACAATGGGCATGTGAGCATCAGAACTGGACCATGGAGTAATGGAAGAAGGTGGCCTGGTCTGATGAATTATGTTTTGTTTAACATCATGTGGACAGCCAGGTGTGTCGTTTACCTGGGGAAGAGATGCACCAGGCTGCACTATGCGAAGAAAGTAAGTCGGCAGAGGCAGTCTGATGATCTGGGCAATGTTCTGCTGGGAAACTTTGGATCCTGCATTCATGTGGATGTTACATTGACACGTACCACCTACCTAAACATTACTGCAGACCAAGTACACTTCTTCATGACAACGGTATTCCCTGAGGTAGTGGCCTCTTTCAGCAGGATAATGCACCCTGCCACACTGCAAAAATTGTTCAGGAACAGTTTGAGGAACATGACAAAGAGTTCAAAGTGTTGACTTGGCCTCCAAATTCCTCAGATCTCAATCCAAACCAGCATCTGTGGGGTGTGCTGGAAAATCAAGTCTAATCCATGGAGGCCCCACCTCGCAACTTACAGGAGTTAAAGGATCTGCTGCTAATGTCTTGCTGCCAGATACCACAGGACACCTTCAGAGGTCTGTGGAGTCCATGCCTCGATGGGTCAGAGCTGTTTTNAGATACCACAGGACACCTTCAGAGGTCTGTGGAGTCCATGCCTCGATGGGTCAGAGCTGTTTTGGCGGCACGAGGAGGACCTACACAATATTAGGTAGGTGGTTTTAATGTTGTGGCTGATCGGTGTATACTTGTGTGTGCTTTCATTAGTTTTGCACTCAATGTCCATTACATTCCAGTTACATACTTTTGATTACCTTATGTCAGCTAGCTGAAAATCATAATAAAGGAAAAAAAGGGAATATGGATGAACGGCAGAAAAAGTCAGGTTTATTTAAAATCAATGGAGGTTGAGTGTGTGAAATCCCTGCCACTCCAGCCTATGATCCTGGGAAAAAAACACTAAACACAAACACGAGGTGCAAGATGACAGATTATTTTGTGATGTAGTGTATATCTTACCTTTGTGAAGAAAGGAGTGATGAAAACAAAAAAGACGTCATACAGTAGCAGGAGGCTCAGCAGAATCACACAGATCTGTGAGATAATAGAGAAAATATAGATCATAAGGTCAAGATAGGTATAGATCAAAATAAGAATAAATATATCAACATTACTTCAAATCATGAATGTCTATCTAAATCACTCATCATAGAGGGGTCTGTTTCGCTGATGTAAAGACAACAAGATCTAAAAATATATACTTATTATTACTACTTACAAATATAACAATGATACCACAATAATATACAAGTGTGAGAGGGTGTGTTCTCTGTATTGGCAACAGAGAGGACAACATAAATCCTGTGATGATGAAAAGAAGAAATATTTAAATGTAAACACAAGAGTGTGTTCAAGCAAGCAAAGAGAAACTGATATGGAAGAGGGGTGGGTGTGTGTGTGTGTGTGTGTGTGTGTGTGTGTGGGCGTGAAGCATGAGGTGTCAAGTGACAGTTTAAAAGTACCTTGAAGTTTGACAGTGAAATGGTCTTCAGGAAGTTGAGACAGAATGCAATGCCGAGGAGGTCCTGTAAGATCCAGATCCATCTACAAGTACACAAAACACTTTTCCATGTTGCATCAAATCTCCCACTATCAGTACTTCTCAACAGAAAACCTAAAGCAACATTAAGAACAAATACAAAAACAATTCTACAGAACCAGCAAATAGTATGAATATTTTTAGTTTTATAGTGCATGTTTACAAAATTTTAAAGTTTGAAGGACCATACCAGCCATTTTGCATGTTTGAGCCTAATATATATTCAATTTTCATACACGTACCGTTACTGACAATCATTTCCCAAAGTATACTACTGGAACGGTGAGTTAAATGTTATTTTCCTACCTTCCAGACCTCCATTGGTTTCAGTTCATTCTGGTACGCTATTAAAATCAACTTGTTGATACTTGAAACATTCTTGGGATAGGTAATCCATTATCGCAAACAAGACGTGTATTCAGATTTTTTTTAGAAGTTACGTAATTTTAGCGTTTAAGCACAATAAAAATGCTGAGTGATCTGAAAATGCTTCCTGTTGTCAGTTCTCCACTACAGCACTTGAATGCACCACTAGGAAGAACCTATCCCAAGAACGTTTAAGTATCAACAAGTTGATTTTAATAGCATACCAGAATGAAGTAAAACCAATGGCGGTCTGGAAGGTAGAAATTTTTTTTTTTTAAATTTACAGTTCCAGTACTATGCTTTGGGAAATGATTTTCAATAATGTTATGTGTATGAAAATTGAATATATTAGGCTCAAACATGTAAAATGGCCGGTATGGTCCTTTAAGAATAAGATACTGTGAATAGCATAAGTTTCTTTGCTGTTTTTTTTTTTTTTTTTNTTTTTTTTTTTTTTTTTTCTTTGTTAGACTGAGAATATTTATGCTGTGCAAGGAACTAACAAATAAATATCTGAGCTGAAACATTTTCCATAGTCAACATAATCAGTTTTGCCAGTGGGGTCAAGCTAATTAAATGTTTAGAAAATACTTTAAAGTCAATACTTTAATGTTAATATACTTGTTTCAATAAGATCTGGAACTTAAAGAGTATTTGATTTCATTATAGAATCCAGGTCCACACAACACCATGTTCTTTTATCTATTCAGATCATCTACTCTATATGAGACTGTTAAATATGAAGTTTTTTTGGGTTTTTTTTAAAATAATTTTTTAACATTATTTTCTACAGTAACTTCATTCACATGAAACAATGTCCTACATACAATGGTGCCAGAATTGTGTTTCTTGGTAAACTGGGTTCTCAAATGGCAAAGCAAGAGTTTTGCTTTTACAAACAAAAGCCACTCAGGATGTTGGTGGCCGTGAGCTGAGTGTAACAATGTCAAAAGTTACATTACTGTGGTGTGTGTGTGTGTTTATAACATCTGAGATCATTTTAGCTAAGCAGCACTTCCCCTTCTTTACCACATGACACAGGCATGTCTGAGTGTTAAAGTGTGACAGTGAAACAGACAGAATTGGGATTTGTGTGTGTGTGTGTGTATTAACTAACAGTACCTGTCTTCATTCCTGTAGACTCCCCAAACCACAGCAACACTAATGCACACTGCAGCCAGTATAAGAGACCTCACTGAGATGCTCCTACTTCCAACAGAGAAACTAAACACACACAGACACAGGAAGTTGAGAGAAGGCAGCAGTAAACACATAAGACAATTTTTACATCCTCCACAATAAGGGACCATAATGGCTGACTTGTTAACCTAACAAAAGGAAGAGTAATTTGTGTAGATTTTTTTTTTTTTTAATTATTTGGTATTTTCATTTTCAAATAAAACAAGCACACAAAAAAGTGTCCACACGTGTTACAAACTTGCAGCAGTTCAGCAGCTTGTATTGACCAATAGCTATCAAGATGAAATGTTACTTTCTCTGTGGAGTGATAACACTATTCGTCGTAACTCAATAATTGTCTAACATTTCTGAGAAATGTGTGCGTGTGTGTACCCATGTTTTTTTTTTTTACCTCGCAGTACCACATCCTATCTTGTCCATCACTGTGTCTAGACAGCTGAAGAGTGCTGTGGCTGATGCTAGGCAGAATACAGCTATAATAACGTACACTGTGGAAAAAGGTGTTCAGGTATTATTATGATTTCTTGAAATTTCTGACATCTGATGAATATCTATCTTGAAATATAACTTTCCAAACCCACTTACCGAGGATACTGTAGAAGAAGTACATGAGCACAAGCATCCCACACATCAGGGCTACCAAGATGACCACCTTGAGAGGAGAGTACAGGTAAAGCTCTCCGCTGTCTGCTTTGTGTTCTCCTCTACCTGCCGTACCAGCAGTCAGCCGGTCTCTGCCACAAACATAAAACACTCATATCAGCCCCGCTGTTTGTGAAAACTAAAAATAATTTTTGCTGCAGTTTTAACATGTGGAAAGTTTCAAATCAATCTTTGAGATCACCTCTCACAAGCCCCGCTCCAGTAGCCGCCCATGGCTACTGTGAAGATTGCAATCAGCAGCATGACTCCAATGCTGGGGTCGATCTTGCTGAATGGTGGAGAATACAACTTCACCTGCATCCCTTCACTGAACATCTGAGGACACACAGACAATAAAAACACATTTGAGGAGCAGATCTGTGCCCAGCGTTTGATTCAGAAAAAAAAAAAAAANAAAAAAAAAAAAAAGCATTAATGTATGCATGAAAAACAAGACAGAAAAGCATGAGTTTGGACTTGACCTGGATTGGGAAGTAGAGGAAAGTCCTTAAATTTATCTTTATAATCAGGGTGAAAACATTTCGTTTGTAGAAACTGACATAAAATATCTTAGGAGAGTTGTCCTTGAACAAGGCTGCGTCTCTAAATGAAGACAATCTGCTCATTGTAACCACTGGAGGGAGAGCCAGCTTTACTCAGCAAAATACTGTATATTACAGGCAAATTTATATTCAGTGGTGATAATCTGACCATTTTGTATTGTAACATGATAGTATTCCACATGTTTATTATTTTTTTAAAAAAAGTGTTTTACTGGTGAAAACATTCTTAAAGAAGACATTTGATATATTGTGAAAGACAAAGCAACAGAAAGAGCTACAATCATAATTTAAACCCTTCATAATGTAAATACTTTCGTAGCCACTTCATAGAAGAAAACAGCACAAATTGTCACTGACCTGTTGTGCATTCATGAAGTCCCTATACTTCATGAGAGCCAAAGGAATTTGGATTTTTGCATACTCAGACTCATTGGCTGATGGCATGACCTGAAGAGAAGCATGCAGGAGAGAACTTTTAGAAACAGCTTAGACCTGCAAAAAAAAAAAAAAAANTAAAAAAAAAAAAAAAAACTTGTACGCATCTGACAGTGAGCAAACTATGATGATAATAATAAATCATATTTGGTTTACTGAGAAAACATACATCTGCATTGAAATTCAGATTCAGTCACACTCCTGGAGTGTCATGTCCTATTTTTTGCTTCAATGTGTATTTATCCATTTAAATTTGTTCGATTGTTCACATAAAAACCAGGACAAGATGAGTGAATAATTAGTTAACTGTTTAAAATCTGAGGCTTCTCGGCCTTACCAAAGTTTTGTTGCTGGCAATGAGCAGGGTTTTAGCCCTGAGGCGCTGAGCAATCAGAGCTTTCTGGCTGAAGTCACAGTTCCCTCTCATTACTACCAGAGCTTTGCCCTGTACCACCTCTGGACTGACTTCTGAGGAGTCACACAGTTGAGTGGAAATCATATTCACCAGTGGATACTGCATCTGGAAAAGTGAAGACACACTGAATGAATTAACAGTCAGAATCATATGGAACTTTCCCTTAATCTGGAAAACATGACAATGTCAAATTAAAAATAATAAACTTCATCTCAGGTCACCATCACTCCAACTTCATTGTGAATACTTTTGGTTAGAGTATTAATTAGAGTATGAAATCGGTACTAGCTAGTAGCAGGGAAATACTGGGTGCAAGGTTGTAATTGCTTTTGTGATTTGTTGTAATCATTTTCCCATGTCAATCATTCAATTTGTCTCAAGTTTACCTACTCTGTTGACCGATCTGACCACTAGTCACTCATCTCCTTTCTGTCCTAAAATGATATATCAATCCAGCCTCTATACCCTCTTATCCTGGGCAGGGTTGGGGGGGGCAGGGGTGCTAGAAACTATCTGAGCACCTGAAGGAAACCCACATAGACATGAAGAGAACACACACAATGCATACAGAAAGGTCTCTACTGGCTGATGGATGTGAAACAAGATCTCCTTGCTCTGAGCAAGAGTGTTATCCAGTGAGCATGGGTAAAACAGCCCTAATAGTTTGACAGTTTGGGAAAGATCAGACTTATTTTTCTGACTGGACACTAATAAATTTATGTTTGAAGGTGACTGCAAAGTTTGGAACTTACAGCAGCATCCAGTGTTTCTGAAAGCGGGGTCCAGGAGTGATTGTGAACAATACAGTACTCCACACTTTTATCTCCGTTTGAAATGTGCAAGATTGCTTCTTGACAGTTTATCTGTTGGAAAAGAAAATTATTCCCACACAGAAATAAAAACTGAAAGCAGCAAAGTAAACACCTGTGCTTGAGTTAATTCTCTTCTGTAACTGTAATCCGGAACTAAACTGAACAATGAGAACAGAAATTCATCAAACAGTTGTGTAATAAGGTGATGCATTAAAATATCCAACAAAACACTCATATGATAATTTTATTTACTTTAAAGTAAAGAAACAGACGTTTCCTAGTTGATGATGTCATCAGGGAAATCACGGTAACGACAAAAACATGTAGTCATTAGTTTGTGTATCAAGCAGATTTTAACAGTGTACGTATAGTGTAAAAAGTACTTTCAGTGTTTGGAGCTGGAACTGATATTTAAGTTTTCCTCACAGAACATTAATGAAGTAGCAGCCAGTTTGTTTGCTAACGTTACAGCTAAATGATATGTGGTGCTGATGTTACAGCTAGCCTTAGCGCGCTGACAGTGGTTATTTCTCTTTATCTACAATACAACACAGCAAATGAATATAAATACACACACCAAACAGATAAATAATAGGTTGATTTTAACTATTAATGGTGGTTATAGCTCAGTTTTACGACATAAAGTGCTGCTCGCAGGCCCGTCATTAGCTTTCAGTCTTTAGCTTTCAGTCATTTTCGTTCTTCAACTTACCTGCGATGCCATGAAAATGAAAGACAAAACAAAGATCCTGATAGGTTTTTCCATTTTGGGAACATTCGTCTGTTAACCGCTTCACACAGCATCAATATTAATGAACTAATAAATGTTACAAAGACACTTTTAAAAGGCCTTCCTCATTAGTTGTGATACTGGACTCTTCATTACCGCTGCCTATGTACTTTCTGTATGGACTCGTGACGTGTGACACGCTGGGTGCGAGCACGCGCACAGGGCACACACAATAATGATAATAATTTGCTGAAGGGATAGATAGATAGATAGATAGATAGATAGATAGATAGATGCCTGTGTAAACATGCAAATATAATTTAATCCTTATATGTTTCTTTCTTCAAACACTGAAATGTGCAGAAGTCGAGCATTACAGCTCCTCATTTCTTATTGTAACTCTTTTATTAAGAATGGCTGTCAATCATTAGCTGATGGTGGTATAGATGGTACAGTAACAACCAAACAGCCTTAATATTCATAATAGCCATAAAGCAATCATCTAAGAGAGATATGCTAGGGAAAGTAATCCAACATTGAAAGAGAATGGTTGAGAAAAGGAGAAGCTTCAATGGGTTAAGAAAAGAAGAGGTTTCACTGTATGAGAGCAGCAATTCCTCTTTGTATGTTTTATCATGGTTCTTCTTTGGAGAACAAAGAATGATGACAAATCTTTTTCTGTTTCATTTAGTAGCTTTGCATAACCAACAACACCACAGAAACATTATAAGGGACTTTTTTGAAGCAGGAACTAGAATTAAGCCCAGGTTCCTGTGATTAGAATGAAAGTAAAGTACCTAAGAGCCTCAAAATGTTCCTCAGTTCCTGCAGTGGACAAGGTTCAAGAACTGTACTGCATCAGCACATTTGGGTGCATGCTCTACTCTGCATTTCTTGAAGTTTCTGTTATACAAAAGAACAAGTATAAAAGAACTAGTTTAAAAAGCTCCACTAAAGTTGTTCTATTTTGTCATTCAGTGTATTAAGTACATATATTATGTACATCATATAAACTAGAGAGGTCAGTGATGGTTGCTGGTCTCCCTGAATATTTTATTTATTTAGGGAGAAAATATCTGAATATCAAAATATCTGAATGTTTGCACATTTTGTTTTTGAATTTTAAAGGTAAAATAAAATTTATGTCAGATAAGTACAATTTTATTTAAAAGAGAGATACAGATTTACTTTAATTACCACTAATACTGTATATTGCAGCATGAAGAACTTCAGTTTTTATGTTATATGTATTGCATGTTTGTGCAGATATGTGTATATTCTTAGAGTTTGTGTGCATCTGCATATGTGTATAGCATTTATGGCTACATTGTATCCATGCATACTGTATATGCATGCTTAGAAGTTTATATACAGGTATATTTCTGTAATAGCTGAACACATGTATGTTTTCATTTGTGGTTCCATGATTACGTGCATGTGAATGCACACATACATGTAAGTTTATGGCATTTGTAGAAGCTGGTGGGTTTTTTTCTCTTTGGATGGGGATGGGAGTGTTAATATGGTGGGAGTGGATGTAGAAGAATGTTTTATATTTGCAAAACTTTTATGAAACAAATTTTCCATGTGAATATATCCATATTCCTTTGCTGGAAAAATAAATAAAACATACATTCTCTTGTTTGTTACTGACACATTGGTGTATACAGTAAGTGTTAGGGTATTTTTAATGTGCATGGCATGCCTTGTTTTTCATACTGTGCACTGTTGCTGCTAATGACCTCTCACTGAATGCTGCATGAATGCCCTTTCCACTTTTGTGGTGCTTGAGTAGTCATACAAATGTGTGACTCATGCAAATCATGAGAGTAGCAAGGGTGAAAATTCTTGCAATTTTATTTAGATAGCAAACCATTGATCTCTGTAATGTCACCCAGAATAGCCCTCAGCGCTAGTTAGCTAAAAGCTTGTCCGCTCACTCTCAGTTGTAATCAGCTGCTTCAGCTAAAAATGTTTCATATTCATTAGTTTCATACAGCTGCCTTTCTGTAGCAGGCTCAAAATAAGATGTGAAAAGCATCCTCCTCTTTCAAAGACAGATGAACAACTAAATCAGTTTTTCAATGTATCAGAATGTTGTAAAAAGAGGTGATTAAAGATGTATGGGCTGAATGATAAGTCCATAGCCTGACACACAAGGGAGTTAGCAAGGGTTGTAATGCATGTGATCCATTCCAAGCAGTCTTGCTTGGATTCTCGATGCCAACATTTTTCTTGTTTCACTTTGAAAACTATAGGATATAAATCACAAAACTATGGTTCTACTAGGATTTGAACTCAAAAGGTTTACGTAACAAACGCTGTGTTCTACCAGTTGAGCTAAACCAATAGAGCCAATGAAAAAATTTTAAAGACTAAAATCTGCAGGACAAAGGATTGCTTTCTATAAAAAGATTATAGGCACATTCATTTATGCATTTATGACAGTAAAATTTTGCATTGAATTTATTATTTCAATGGAGTCAGTTGTCAGATTCAATTGTCAGAGTCACTCAAGTAGGCAAAGTACAATGTATAAAAATATTGTGTCAAGGTAAGTTTGGTGAATTTTCACCTTCAATCAACAGCAAACTGTGACAGATTTGTATCGAAATTGGAGGTCTAATGAGAGGTTTGACTTTTTTTCTCTCTCTAACCAGCCATATCAAATTCGGACCAATTACAGCCAAGGGGAGGTNACTTTTTTTCTCTCTCTAACCAGCCATATCAAATTCGGACCAATTACAGCCAAGGGGAGGTATCAGATGAAGAAAATACAAAAGTTTGCCCTGGAGGCATTGCACATAGAACACAAGAAAAGGAACATTGTGGCTTAAGCCTTTTCCTCCACCACAGCCCCCATTTGGCAATGGGTGTGGATTTTCATCAACAGGTTTAAAGCATAACTTTTCAACAGATTCAAACACCTGCAAACTTTACCTGTCCATCAGCAGACCATTCAAACATTAGGCCACTTGCAACTGCAAGCACATTTTCCATGTCAGACCTCACATCATTACCACCATGAGTGGTAATAATGGTAGGAGTGGTGCAATGGTAGGAGGGTAGCCCTACAAATCTACTAAAAGGCTTATATTTGGTTTGAGTCTGAATCAGTATTATTAAATTGAAGAAACATGTTAGGGACATGTGCATCATACATCTTAAAATACTTTTTTTTTTTTTTTTTTNTTTTTTTTTTTTTTTTTGCATGCTGCCATTTCACATGACAGTTTTGAGTGCTTATTTCCTTTTCCTTCATCTAATTTAAAATTTCCACATGGTTCATTGACTCTTCTTTCTGTTTCTAAGCTCAGACACACTACTGAGTCATCTGTTGTGTGTTGAAGACTAGGGTGACAATAAACACGTTTTGGGTCAGCATGCTCCCTTCCTTAAGGGTTGTGAGTTAAATACTGCCAAATTTCCTGCCTCTAATCGGCAACCAGGGTAATTAATCCATCTCAGGAAGTAAAAACACATCCTGCAACATCTGGACAGGACAGGACATCACAGGTGAACTGTGTCATTTTTAAGTAGTTCTGTTCTTCATATTATTAATATGTCACTTTCCGTGGGGTCTGTGCCTTCAGCCTTCAAAACTGCCATTGTTAAACTGCTGCTTAAAAAACATAATACTGACCCGCAAATTTTAAACAGTTACAGGCCAACCTCAAATCTTCCTTTTATGTCAAAACTACTTGAAAGGGCTGTTGCTAACTAACTTACTGACCACTTATCTAACAACAATCTTTTCGATAAATTTCAATCTGGCTTTCGGTCCCGTCATTCTACTGAAACTGCCCTGACAAGAGTAGTCAACGATCTGTTAATTACTGCTGACTCTGATTCAACATCACTGCTGCTGCTTCTTGACTTGAGTGCTGTCTTGGACACTGTGGACCATAACATACTTCTAAGCCACTTGGAGAAGCATATTGGTATTCAGGGGACAGTGCTTTCATGGTTTCATTCATATTTATCAAATAGANCTTGGAGAAGCATATTGGTATTCAGGGGACAGTGCTTTCATGGTTTCATTCATATTTATCAAATAGAACTCAACGTGTATACTACAATAATACACTTTCTACTTTCTCTGTAGTAAAGTCTGGTGTACGCCAGGGATCGGTCCTTGGCCCTATGCTGTTTTCTATTTACATGCTTCCTCTTGGTGATATCATTTGTAAATATGATGTTCAATTCCATTGCTACGCTGATGACACACAGCTATATGTACCTGTTAAGCCAGATGACCTTTCCCAGCTCCGAAACTTAGAGGCACGTCTTTTAGAAATTAAAAAATGGATGAATATAA
>VXCM01008451.1:0-7500 GCA_014773175.1 Lucifuga dentata
GGGTTAGATGGAGGCAGATGATTCGCTGTGGTGACCCCTGAGGGGAAAGCCGAAAGGAAAAGAAGAAGAGAATTCGATAAGCAGCCAATGTTTGTCTTCCTACACTTGGGAAATGTCCGGGATCTTTATGCTTCATCTGCAGGTCTGCTCTGCTCCTCAGAACCAAGATCTGTTCAGATCCAAATTACATTCAACCTCATCAGTTTGGGTCCCATGATATTATCTTGCTGTGTCAAAACGTCTTCCACCCGAGCGGGATCCGCTCGGGTGGAAGACGAGAGGGATGTGCTTTTTCTGAGGTGAGATGAAGTAGAAGCAGGAGCATTCCTTGATGACGTGACGGCAGGAAGAAGATCTGCTCTTTAACCGGCGGCATAAGGAAACCGTGTAGATGCCTGAGCAGCAACTACGACTTTGGTGTGAATCTTTCAGAATGGAAAGATTCACACCAAATTCTTCCTCTGTGCCAAAAGCCACAGAGGAAGAATTTACGCCACGCTCGTAAAAAGCTAATGTGCATTCAGGAGGTCAATTGCATTTCCTCAGACTTTATTTTCTGGTCACTTCAGCTCTTTCCCTGTCTGCGCTGCCCTTGCGAGAATTGTGACGTTAGCTGAACAACCAGGAGCAACATTTTGGAGCTTCCCACTGTTCCGCCTGCCGCAGCAGGAAGGGCTGGATAGACAGTTTCGACTGGATTTGGAGGTGGATGTCGGTTTATTTGGTGGATGCTCTATGACTGAATGAGTCAGGAGTTGGGACGAGATGAGACGTAGAAAGCTTGACAGCGTTGCCCGGGAGGAGCAAAAGGAAAAGGAGCAACGAGAGAGAGACTGGAAATAAGAGAGATGCAGAAAAATGAAAGAGACGTGAGGATCTTCACCAACAAACAAATGGAGACTGACGTCTAGAATGAGCCGCTTAATTACAGGGTTTGAAGCTCCGCCTTCCTTCAGCGTCAGTCACCCACGACTCCTTTTAGGCTCTGGCCATCAGCCACATGCAGAGTGGCTAACTATCACCCAACATGATAGCACCCTTAACAGCATCGGCCCGATAACAATGAGCTCCCATACCAAAAAACAAAAAAGCATTCAATCAGGCAAACGAAACATCTAATTCACACACACCAAACTAAAACTCATTACAACTAGAGAAACGGAAAAAAATGATGGAAAAACTGAAAATGAACTTTGTCATTTTAGAAATGTTCTCTATCTCAAAGCCTAAACTAAAAACCAATACCGCATGAGACTAACAAATTTAAAGGACCATACTAGTGATTTTGCATGTTTGAGTCCAACATTTGAAGCCTGCATACACGTTTTCATTTTCTGATTTTGGATTCTTAAAGGACCATACTGCATGTTTGAGTCTAATATGTTCAATTTTCATACACGTAACATTACCGACAATCAACTGCCAAAGCATACTACTGGCATGGTGAATTAAAAATGTTTTTCTGACCTTCCAGACCACCACTGGTTTCAGTTCATTCTTCAGGTTTTTTTTAGAAGTTAGGTCATTTTAGCATTTAAGCGCAATAAAAAGTGTGGAGTGAATGTATGCATCCACTGGGGAATATAGTCCCAAAAGAAGACCTGAGTTTATGGAAAAATTTAAAGGACCATGACTTCATAAGGATGCGAAACTATTAGCAGCTAAACATTGATTTTTAAGGTGGGTGTATCACTTGAATATTTGATTTTGAAAGATTAAGAGATTTTGCAAAATATCAGGAAAGCTGAAATACAGTTTTATCCTTTGGAAAACCATTGTCAGTAACGTAACATGTATGAAAATTGAATATATTAGGCTGAAACATGCAAAATGGCCGGTATGGTCCTTTAAGCATAAACCAGGCTCAAGGATGATATTGTGGATATTTTGATCTTCATATTAAAAACATCACAGCGAAAGAAACCATGCAGTAAACTCAAAACTTATGCACTGATAACTCCATGTGCAAATCTTGATTACAGATTAAGATTACAGTTTGTTTTTGTTTTTTTAATAAACTTGATTGGACTCAAATGGTTTGAAAGATCGCTCTTTCTTTCTTCTCTTTTTGAAGGTTGGGAGCACTCGTCTTCATTCTTAAGTTCTGCTTCCCCAGTTCAGTTTGGAATAGATGTAAGCTGATAAAAGTGTGTATTTTACATAAAAATCATATCTCAAATAAACAGGTTATCACTTCAAAGGGCAGAATTTTGAAGACATTTTCAGTATTTATTTGAATTCTCTCCTCTAGTGGATGAAGATGCCAATCGACTCTGATCTTAAGCTCCTTCACCAGCTTTTCTCTGCTGATTTGGATCACAGGGGAGGAAGAGGGAAGCGGGAGGGACGAGCGGAACAAGAATGAGGAGGCAGAGGAGGAGGAGGAGGAAGAAGAAGGGGAGGAGAGGGCATCAGGGGAACTCTCTAGGAACACACACCAGTTGACTCTGCTGCACCCTTCACGGTAGGAGCTGTCAATCCAATTAAGCTTGCTGTCTGGCACACACACACACGCTTTACCACTAGCTCCCACCGCTGCACTCCACTCACTCTTCTTCACCCACATGTATTACTCATGCACTGCACACACGCACACGTATGTACACCCACGAATGCAGCAGATACTTATGGGTGCAATGACACACTTCCTGCCCACACACACACACACACACACACCCCTATGGAGACAGCTCCAGCTGAGCGATGGTGAGAGTATCACAGCAGCAGCATGTGCAGCAGGGGGTGTCAAACTCTCTGCAGCTAATCAAGGCATGTTAGCGCCGGCATTTCCACTCACAGCTCCACACTTCAAAGCCATGCTGCTGTGTCTTTCAAATGCAAGAACAAACCTTTTGAACATCCTTGCTGCCCTTTCTTCATTCTCTCTCTCTTCCCTTTCCCCCCAAGTCTTGGCAATCCCCCCTTTTCATTTCATCTTGTTTATTGTGGGTTTAACCCGTTTGTTTCTGGGCGTTTGCGTGTTGCGTCACATTGCATTGTGTGACTGTTGGCATCAGGCCCTGCAGAAAACATCCTAATATCTGTTTTCTTCCATCCTGCGCTGCCATAAACAAGAGGAATAAACCCAAATAATCTCGCAGCACAAAGCTTTCCTCAGTCTAAAGTGGGCTGCAGCTTTAAAATTGAATTCAGCATTGAGAAATGCATCTTTCTGCCTTGTTGTGCATGGTGGCTGTGGCAACAAATGAAAGCCTGGCAGCTGTAGCGATGTGTTTCCCTGTTAAGCCACGCCCACATGCTGTACACACCTACAGACTACTGTGGTGGATTGCGTGATGTCTTGTTATGGATCGGTAATGAAGCTTTATGAGTGTGTGTGTGGCATCATAAATATGCCGCAATTACTGTGAGAAGCTAAATGCTGCAGGGATTTGGCTCTTGGTGAACTCTGATATGATGATATCAATATGAGGTTACAGTCTACCTGTAAACTGACCTCTCTCTCTCTCTCTCTCTCTCTCTCTCTCTCTCTCCCCCTCCCTCCCTCAGGTTTTTATTTTTTTTCTCCTTATATAACATGTTTTTTGAGGACTTTTTCCTTGTCTTCTTAGAGAGCGGAGAAACGGCCATGATTTTAATTTGTAGTACAGCTTCTGTCTCATAGTTGTGGTGTGGTGTCCATACTACATAATGCATCTGCTTTGTACCTTATGCTGCTGTCTGCACGCGTTTTGGATTATTATCAAGCCTTTAAGAGCCTTCATAGAGTTTTATGTTATTGGACATTTATAGATAATAGGAACACTTGGCACCACGATTCAATAAATACTCTGAATTTTACATTAACTCTGTAAAACTGACCAGACGATTTAACTGCTTAAACCTATTAAATGGCAATTTAGGCAAACAAATGGATCTCCTTTATGTCAGGAAATTTCCTACAGGTATTTACAGGCATCCTTATTTCAGCATGCAAGGCTGAGCGTAAGCACAGGTGACAACAAAGAGCATAAAAGTAAAAAAGTATTGAAATTTTGAGAAGCTCGAGCTCATTCAAATCTCCAAAGTATACAACAAAGGAAACGTGTAGGAATGCAGGGAGAAAAACGGATGCCTTTTACTTTGATAGCCTCTGTTCAGTTTGTGTTTTTGACAGGCGCATCCTGTCACTGTAACTTCCCAGAATAGAAATGAAAAGACGTCCAAGCAGCAGCAAGGATTTGGAATGGAGCTTGAAGATCTGCCTGTAGCGTATCAATCTTTGCATATTCATCTCAAATCAAAGAGTGGATCCATGCAGCTGGAAGGAAAGAGGAGGAGCTGCAACCTCAGCTGCTGCAGCTTTTAG
Source organism: Lucifuga dentata (assembly GCA_014773175.1). NCBI lineage: Eukaryota > Metazoa > Chordata > Actinopteri > Ophidiiformes > Bythitidae > Lucifuga > Lucifuga dentata. Next base: position 4,310 of record VXCM01008451.1, read on the forward strand.
TTTGACTCAAAAACCCTGCTGAATCTTGAGATCATGACAAAACAGGCAAAACAGTTTGAGACATTAGCAGAATATTAATTTGGAATCATGACTCAGGTGGATGATTCAGCCCACCCTCACCCACTGGAGACCTGCTTCTCTCTCCTTCTCTGTTCCTTTCCCTCTCTAGTTGTCTGCGCTTAGCTTTCTCTCTCATGGGAGCTGAGGAAGAGGAGGAGAGACAGGCCTGTCACGCCGGGAGAGAGCGGAGCGAGGAGGTCGGCTTTGGAAAAAGCTGATTCTCATATATTCTTATATAGAGTGGAAAGAGAAACAAAATTTCCTACTTGAGTAAAAGTTTTTCTGTTTTAAAGATATTTTTACTTTAAGCTGAACTAGACAAATTTATACACAGTCAGTTCTAAATATAGCGGCGAAGGTGATCTCAGCACTTTACGCCACAAAGTATTAAAGGGAAAAGAGACGGAGGATCAATCAGTGGAGAATCCAGCTTTCTGTGGATGCTGTTCTTTTTGTTTTGACGGGATTTTACTCTTAAAGGACCATACCACCCATTTTCCATGTTTGAGCCTATTCAATTTTCATACAGGCAACATTACTGACAATCATTTCCCAAAGGATACTACTGGAACGGTGAATTAAAAATGTTTTTCCTACCTTCCAGACCTCCATTGGTTTCAGTTCATTCTGGTACATTATTAAAATCAACTTGTTGATATTTGAAACATTCTTGGGATAGTTTGGATGAAGATTCTCAGCCATCCAGGCGGTAGATATGTTGTATAAAAACTCAGTCAGATCAACTGGAGTAATTCTGAAACATTTCACCATCCGTCCAAATGGCTTAGTCAGTCAGAAAAATTAAAATTAAATTTAAACAAAAAAAGCCATTTGGATGGATGGTGAAACGTTTCAGAATTAAAAAACTTGAATCCAGCTGACCTGACTGAGTTTTCATACAACAGTTCTTGGGATAGGCAATCCATCATCGCTAACAAGACGTGTATTCAGGTTTATTTAGAAGTTACGTAATTAGCATTTAAGGGCAATAAAAAGCGTGGAGTGAATGTATGCCTCCACCAGGGAATATAGTCCCAAAAGAAGACAAGATCTGCGTTTATGGAAAAATTTAATTGACCGTGACTTCATAAGGCTGTGTAACTATTAGCAGGAGAAACATGGATTTTTTTTTTTTTTTTATCACTTGAATATTTGATTTTGAAAGATTAAGAGATTTTGCAAAATATCAGGAAAGCTGAAATACGGTTTTATCCTTTGGGAAATATTTGTCAGTAATATAATGTATGAAAATTGAATATATTAGGCTCAAATATGCAAAATGGTGGCATGGTCCTTTAAATCACACATTACACGTTCCACGATTATTATAATTTCAGCAGAATCGATGTCAGAATTGAAGTTGGTTATTTTACAAGCGTCCAGTTCCTGATGAGGCTCTTCTGCAGTACGTTCAACATTTATAGTGCTTAATTGTGTTTGACTGAAAACATATGTGTGTGCGTGTGTGTGTGTGTGTGTGTATCAGCTGCAGGTGCGACTGGAGTGGAACTTTCCACATGGATCAATTATTCAGGCGGAAGTGGCTGAAAGTGCTGCAAACCATTCTAATGTTCTGCTTTTGCTAGTTTTGCTCAAATAAAGAAACTAAACAGCTCACATATGTAAAATGTGCAGGAAAGGGGAAGCAGGAAAAAGAAGAGGGCGCAAATTAGTGGGAACAGCACTGAATTCAGGGATATGTGGAAAGAAAGGAGGATGTGATGAAATTAGCCTACAAAGTAAGAAAAGGATTCAGGTGAAAGCAGTGGGAGAAAATGGAGAGTGGCGAGTAGGAAAGAATAAAAATGGAGAGGAAGGAGATATAGAAGTAGTTTATGATGGAAAAACTAAATATGACAGCCTTCTCAGAGAGTGGAGCTAATGGATTTCTCTTGTTCACCCCCACTTTTCTTTCTGAAGCACACCCTCATCTGTTGCAGCTCATACTGGAAGCTGCAGACACTCATCATGTCTTGCTGCTTAGGAATAATGCTGCTCTGCTTCTCATAAAATAATCATTAACGTGAAGTACTTTTGTTGCTGGAATTTCCCATTTCGGTACAGTTTTATTTGCTGTGCCGTACAGTGAGTGTGTGTAATTTAGAAGGAGCGGCAGGCTTTATTTGACATTTTAAACACCAGATCATGCCGTGATATTCTTCACCAGATCGAAACGGCGCTCGTGCTCCATGCCTGACGTGACATATGATAATGAGTTTTATATGCGGCGTTCTCATGCTTGACATATATCTCTGTCACATGGTGATGAATGTGGGACATCTTCTTGGCAGATTGATTTTGTTTTTTTTTTTTACTCACTGATCTCTTATCTGAAAAAAAAAATGTCAGTGGTTGTTTTCATCTTGGAAGAAGGTTCAGTTGTTGTCAGCAATTAAACAGCTAAAGCGGCCTTGACGCAACGCTTTCCCACGATGTTCATTTTTAATTTTTAAATGGCTGCTGCGATTGATCGATCAAGTTTGAATGGCAATTTTAACACACAAGGGATTCCTCTCATCCTATCAGCGTCGATGTTGTCACTACATTCCATTACAATCCTTTAGCAATGATGCTTTTCAATCGTGCTGCGTTTACTGTCAGACACACGGAAACACAGCATGACACAACAAATAAGCCTTTTAAAGGACCATACTGGCCATTTTTCATGTTTGAGCCTAATATATTCAATTTTCATACATGTAATGTTACTGACAATCATTTCCCAAAGCATACTACTGGAATGGTGAATTAAAAATGTTTTTCCTACCTTCCAGACCTCCATTGGTTTCAGTTCATTCTGGTACGCTATTAAAATCAACTTTTTGATACTTGAAACGTTCTTGGGATAGGTAATCCATCATCGCCAACAAGACGTGTATTCAGACTTTTTTAGAAGTTACATAATTTTAGTGTTTAAGCGCAATACAAAGCATGGAGCAAATGTATGCCTACACCGGGGAATATAGTCCCAAAAGAAGACCTGTGTTAATTAAAAAATTTAAACGACCATGACTTCATAGCAGGCGAAGCACCGATTTTTAAGGTGGATGTGTCACTTGAATATTTGATTTTGAAAGATTAAGAGATTTTGCAAAATATTAGGAAAGCTGAAATACAGTTTTATCCTTTGG
>VXCM01008451.1:10000-17140 GCA_014773175.1 Lucifuga dentata
ATACAAGGCAGCTGGTGGAAGAGACATCCACGTTTATGATTTGAGGTTATTTACCTGAAGCATCCTGATCGCTTGGCTTGTAAGCTAAAGACGGAGAGCAGAATTTGAGAATCAAAAGTGTTCTGATGCAGCTCACGCCGGAGGATTTGCGACGGCGTCGGGTGATGGAGGAAGAGTTTTAAAAAAAAATGAATTCATCAAAAGAGAAAAGGAGAAAGCATGAGAAAAGGTGTGAAAATCTCTCTGAGTGCTTTTGCTGACAACTCTTCACATCTCTCTCTCTCACCTGTACTTTCTCTCTCGCCGGCTTGATCTCAAACACAAACTCAAGGCCTCCCACTTCACTGCAGCCTGCTTACACCCACCCATGTTCTGACACTACCTCTTCTCCTCTCCACATCTTTCCACCAGCCTCTACATCTCTATTTTCTTTAATCCACCCTGCATACACATTCACACCAATCCTTGATTCCTACTCCAGAGAAGCCATTTCATCCGAGAAAGAAGACAGCTCACCATTCCATATGTCATCTTTGCACTTGGCTGTGCGTCAACTTTTTTTTTTTTTTTTTTTTGTAATTGCATCATCTCTCTTTGCAGCAAATGCAACATCTGTTGTTTTGGGTGATTTTAGCGTTCACGCCCATCTGGAACTCCACGTCAGCTTTCCACAGAAACAAAGCTCATCTCCATAAAATAGTCACCAATTTACATATAAACTTTAAAGCCTAATAAATACTACCTGCATGTACATTACATCTGGCTTTGATATTATACACAAATATCAACACAGTATATCTTAAAAATATATTTTTAAAAAAAATGCAATTTAAACACAAATCAATACAATGCAACAAATAATGCAGCATCTTGTAAAATGTCTGCAGATGTGCGTGTTGAAAATGCTGCTAATTGAAGCAGGGTGTGTGATATGTGCTTGTTTGCCCCCCCCGCGTCCTCCCTGTCCATCCATTCCCCTCCATCATACTTCTCTATGCAGAGCTGCCAGAAAAAAAATGGCTGCCTTTTAAATGGCCCACTCAGCATGGTGAGACGACTCGCTTATCATCAAGGTCCGCTGTCCGCATAGACATCACACACACACACACACACACACACATTTGTGCAGAGATGGAGGATTTGTGGGGCATGCATATACACACACCCACACACACACTCATACTTGTGCACTCAAGACCTGCATGCTTATGTACGTGCACACACACAAATTTTACACAGCTTCTTTCCATTCACTCACCCACTCAATCACAGGCAGTACTTACACCCACAGACACACACATACACTCCCTCTGTCTCTCTCTCTAACACACACATACTCACCTGTCTCCTATAAATCTGTTGCATTCTTCATCCTCATTTAAACTATTTTGTAAGAACATTGCAGCTTTCTTTCCACCCCTGCCCCCACAGGGCAGATTTCACACACAGTGAAATACAGCTTTGCCAACATATGTCTCCAGCAATCAATTTACACCACAGGGCTATCTCTCCGCTTAACACACCACCACACACAGCTGCACGGGGACTGGCTTGGCTCTGTTCTTATCATGTTTACAGGCAGAATTAAACGTAAACCCTGCGATTCTGTGCCTTATCTACGAGGATTCTGACATATGGAAATACTCAGCCAGGTTCAGCGCTGGTAATTTGCTTGGTAAACTGACCGCAGTACTCACGATAGCGAAGCAGGTGAGGAAGAGTACATTTGAACTTGCGTTTTAGCAGGCAAAATATTGAACTTTAAGGTGGGTGTATCGGCTGAACGTGATTTTATAAGATATATATAGTATTTATTGAGCGTAAACATGTAAAAATCACTGGTTTGGTCCTTTAAGGCTCCTCTGCACTGATTTTGGGCCATCACAGATGAAACACAATAATGTAGTAGACTCGCAAAGGTGGTCCTATGTGTCATGAGACACGTCCACAGATGATGGATTTAAAGGACTATACCACCCATTTTGCATGTTTGAGCCTAACATATCCAATTTTCATACACGTAATGTTACTGACAATCCTTTTCCAAAGCATAGTACTGGAACTGTGAATTAAAAATGTTTTTCCTACCTTCCAGACCGCCTTGGTTTCAGCTCATTCTGGTACACTATTCAAATCAACTTGTTGATACTTGAAATGTTCTTGGGATAGGTAATCCATCATTGTGAACAGGATGTATATTCAGGTTTTTTAAAAGTTACATAATTTTAGTGTTTAAGGGCAATAAAAAGCGCAGAGTGAATGTATGTCTCCACCGGGGAATACAGTCCCAAAAGAAGACCTGCATTTATGGGAAAATTTAAAAACTGTGACTTCATAAGACTGTGTAATTATTAGCAGGAGAAACATTGATTTTTAAGGTGGGTGTATCGCTTGAGTATTTGATTTGAAAAGATGAAGAAGTTCTGCAAAATATCAGGAAAGCTGAAATACGGTTTTATCCTTTGGGAAATGATTGTCAGTAATGTAACATGTATGAAAATTGAATACATTCGGCTCAAACATGAAAAATTGCTGGTATGGTCCTTTAAAGCACTTGTGACCAAAGTCAGCCTGTGACAAAATCAACCAATAGGAAAACAGAATGAAATATTGTGAGGATGTTTCTGAGGTTCAAGCATTGTAATAATCACAACTACGCTCCGTTTCTCGTGTTGATATAAAGTTTGTTTGCATGCAGAGAGAGAGAGAGAGAGAGAGAGAGAGAGAGAGAGAGAGAGAGGCATGAAAGAGGAAAGAAGTGCTTTTGCTCATTGAGGGCCTTCCAAATTGCTTTTGGCTTCTTCTGTATGTGTTTTGTTTTCCAGGTAAATGTGAAATTGAAAATGTAATGTTTGTGCTCTTCATAAACAATGCCTTGCCCTGCAGCACCTCAGTAATTCCAACACAGTGGACACTTCCTGTTTCTTTTCTTCGCTTCTCTCTCCCTTCTCAGGCTTTTCTTCCACCACCTAAATAAATGTCCGCTGTGTGGAAGAGGCCGATGTGTTGCTTTTTTTTTGGAGGGAATATCTCTTCGGCTCTTATCTGAGCAGTGACATCGGATCATTTAATTTGCCTGTTTCTTCCTTCTCCCGCTCCTGCTGAAGCCTGTTTCAGTCGATTGCCTTTGGCCGTTAAGACAAAACTGAGGATGGAGGGAGGAAAAAAAAATTTGAGGAGATGGAGAGATGAAACACGTAGACGGATTTATGTGCATGTGTATGCAAACAGGTGTAGACAACCAGTCATTCAAGCTTACGTACACGATAGATTGGACTCACAGACATGCACAGATCTGCATGCTGCAAAGAAATTGATTCCTTTCATTCTCACACACACATAAACATACACTAGCCTAATCGCAGCTACTGTGCAAAATGGAAAGTTCAAATAAAGAACTAGATGGACTGTCTTCATTATGTTCCAGTCCGCCTCTGAAAACCACTGGGAGGAGACATGGAGGAAGGAGAAGCATTAAATCACCATAATCCCTTCCAACGGCTTTTCACTCATACTTTTAGCTCCCCCTCTCTCTCTTTCCCTGTATCTCTTCCTATTTGTCCATGTCAAACTATTCATGTGAGAAAAATGGGTGTCCTTCAGTGTGAAATAACGACCGGCATTTTCTTCCACGGAGCTTCAGGGTGAACCAACCTGCCAATCAGAGTCTCCCATCACTCCTCCTGTCGCACATTTTAACTCACACCTACCGCCGACCCCGAGCGTGTCCTCTCATTTCGATTGTGGTATTATTCTCATCTATAAATGCTCCATCAATTAATGGCGGTCTGAGGAGGAATGCTTAGGGCAGCAGAACTACACCTCAGCGACTCAACCTGTCATCGTTTATAGATGTTGGTGATTCTAAGGCGCATCTGCCCTGAGAGGGACCAGAATGCTGCCAAGTGGCCAGCCGTGGAATCCATTCTGTGGAAGCGGTCCAATAAATGATGGGAATAATGAGCAGCGGAGGGTGAAAAATGACGCATATTGAGGTCAGGATTATTGCAAGTGCTTCCCTTCTATTGAAGAGAGTGCAGAGATCTTTGTAAAGTGTGTAGTCCATGAAACACACACGCACACACACACACTGACTCAAATGATAACAATTCTGCTTTAAACAGACCTAAACATAAATAAGTGCAGCGATTAATCAGCAGGAACCTTATTAAAGTCAAATTGTTGCTATATCTCTACCTTTAAAAAAAAAAAAATCATTCCAAGACAAAATAGATTTTCCATTACAGCCACAGCCACTGTGGATTTCTATATTTCTGATCATTAATTACAAGCAGGAATAATAACACTTATAATCTACACAGGTAACCAAGCAAAAAAGACCCAGTTCACCAGGAGAGTTTATTTGACCCCAAAAAGTCCTGAAACTCACCTGAACCCACCTGTTCTGGTCTTATAAGGCTCAAGTAGAGAATTAGTTCAGCTGCATATAAACACATTAAAGGACCATACCATCCACTTTGCATGTTTGAGCCTGATATATGCCATTTTCATACATATAACGTTACTGACAATTATTTTCCAAATTATTTTCCATTTTTCCTACCTTCCAGACCTCCATTGGTTTCAGCTCATTCTGCTATTAAAATCAACTTGTTGATACTTGAAACATTCTTGGGATAGGAAATCTATCATCGCGAACAAGATGTGTATTCAGGTTTTTTTTAGAAGTTGTGTAATTTTAGCGTTTAAGCTCAATAAAAAGCATGGAGTGAATGTATGCCTCCACTGGGGAATATAGTCCCAAAAGAAGACCTGCATTTATGTACCTGCATTTATGCATTTATTTATAAATTTCAACGACCATTACTATAAGCAGGCGAAACATGGATTTTTAAGGTGGGTATATCACTTGAATATCTGATTTTGAAAGATTAAAAGATTTTGTAAAATATCAGGAAAGATGAAATATGATTTTATCCTTTGGGAAATGATTGTCAGTAACATAACATATGAAAATTTAATATATATTAGGCTCAAACATGCATAATGGATGGTATGGTCCTTTAACACAAAACTCTATGACCAGAAGCTCTGAAATTCAGATAATATGTTGTAGACTTGATCACAAATTACATCAAGGCATGTTTTCCATCTGGCCCTGCTCTCTTTACTGATTAGCTGAACCAGGTGTGTTCAATTGATCTTGATTGGCTACTGATTAATCACATGGTTGAGGTTTTGTTCAGGAAAATTAAACCCTTGCTCATAATTTAAAAAAAATAAACAGAACTAGAAGGCAAACATATTTATCCATCTGCCACATTAACTTTTAAATTCACCTTCCATTGTGCTGTTTCAAAGTCAGTTTACTTCCTGTTTGTCTCCACTGCGTAATCGTGTCGTTTCTCATCCATCCATCCATTTTCTAAACCCGTTTGTCCTGTTGAGGGTCACAGTTTCTCAGTTTTTGTGAACTGATGAATTTATTTGCATTTTTAGAGATGAAAAGTTTTTTCAAACTAGGCTGCCAGTTACAAACTCCATCATTTACACTTAACATTTATGACCACAATATTTATCTGGCCAACCCGCCGGCCATTGTTCTGTCCAGCCAGCTTGACACCCTCACAGGAGGAGTTGTTCAGAAGGTCATTTCACAGAAAGAAAGAAATAAAAAGTGGGAAAGTTCAGGGTGAGAACCTATGCTCCATGCAGCGCCCGGTGCTCCTTTGGATGACATAGGCTATTCACGGCGTACAATACAACGTGGCCTTCACTGCTCCCAGGTGAGCTGGTGAATGAGAGCGCTGGAGCCTGGACGTTGCTGCTGTCAGGAAGCTGCACAAAGTACGNGGGGGGGGGGGGACCTCCTGTGAAGCTACACACTATCAGGAAGGTCACGTCCAAGCGTGGATACACCTGTGTGAGTACTGTACGTGTGAGAGTGTTTCTTTCATCACAATAAATCTTTGTCATATTGCATTAAATCATTTGTGGGGCTTCAATTTCAAGTGGATGTCATAATGTTGCAGCTTTTTAAATGATGTTTTTTGCAGGTTTGAGCCCAATATACACAACCAACATACACATTACGTTACTGACAACCATTTAATATTAGAATTGTTTTTCCTGCCCTCCACACTGCCATTAGTTTCAGTTCATTCCAGTATGCCATTAAAATCAACTTGTAGAGACTTGAAACGTGCTTGAGATGCGTAATCCATCACAGCAAACATGATGTCTGTTGAATTTTTGTTGAAATCTTAATTTAACCAATCCAGCACGGAGCTGCACAGAAGAAAATATATGTCTCTGCTATGGAACATATCCCCGGAGAAGATGACCATTCCTTCTACATTCAGACATACATGTTATCAAACAGTGAGATTTAATTAAGGTGGGTGTAACACCTGAACATTTCATTTTAACAGATCTGGGGATTTGACAAAATAACAGGAAACTATGTACAGGGCAGTCCCCGGGTTACAAACAAGTTCCATGCCCACAGCTTCGTAAGTCCAATTTGTTTGTAAGTCGAAACCGTTACGTAAGGTACGTATCTAGCATATATATTTTACCTTTCTATGCATAAGAAACATTAAATAAACTCTTCCAGATATCCTAAAACATTGTAAACATAATGGAGAGAGAGAATGTGTCTGTGTGTGGGGGTATAAAAAACATGTAGGTTAACACTTTTACTCTCGCTCCTATGATGTCTTGCACGTCGGAAGAGGCATTCTTCTGTTGTTTTGACGTGCGTCATAAAGTAGTGTGTCGTTCATTATTACAAATAATTGTATGTAACTCAAATTTTTAATTTAATAGGCTTTATGGCAGTCCGTTCATAAGTACGGGTTGTTCGTAAGTCGGATGTTCATAACCTGGGGAGTGCCTGTATGTAAGTAGTATTTATTGGCCTTAAACATGTAAAATCACCAGTATGGCCTTTAAATGAAGGCAAACTGAAGCCATTGGTAAGAATTGACATGGTTTTGTAAAACGAAACTCGACGGTAGTTTTGGAGCAGTCGGACTCCTGATTGGCCTGACTGCATGTGTGAATGCACATTGCATACGTTTTATTTTAGTTATGTAATAAATGTATGAGTAATGACAAGAATCCCCTTGGACTATGATGTTTGCAGATGACATTGTGATCTGTAGTGAGAGCAGGGAG
>VXCM01008452.1:0-17011 GCA_014773175.1 Lucifuga dentata
ATATAGTCCTAGTGTCATGCTGAGGTTATTAGAAGGTGTTTAATTGTGGGAGGATAGCTCTGAAGGTGTAAGTGTAAAATACACAGCCCGCCACTATGAAAAACAGACTGGGGTCTGGATCTAAGGCACATCTGGCTGGGCGGATCGTGTCACAGACTCACTGAACATGGTCTCCAGACGGATCAAACAGCCCACAAAGTTGTCGAAGTCGATGGTGAGACTTTTTTCGCTGTAACGAGCCACCAGGATCTGATGAAGAGGGTTGTTCAGTAAGAAACCTGAAAAACGGGAAGTCTTCATCAGCTCCACCGGCCCAAAACCACAGAGGTCAGAGGTCACACATGTACAGTCACAAACCACTCTTAGGCTAAGTGACTTTTTTGAGATGTTGAAGGAAAAAAAATTGATCCTTTTTTTTGTATCCAGACTTTAACAAATTAAAACTTCATGTAGAGTATTTTTTTTTTTTTTTTTTANTTTTTTTTTTTTTTTTTTAATGAATACAGCACAGGATTAAAGGCACAGGATGTTACACACCAGAGGCGAATAATTCCTGTGAATATTTTGCACGTTAATAATATTTTTTGAACTCACAGAGCCTTTCACGTCAACAACAGAGCTTCACTTGAGGAAATTGCGGCATTTATTTTTTCGGTTCACACTCGATTTTTCCAACTTTTCGCATGCGAATACAAACGCATCGGACCAATCAAAGTGTCGTTTGATGGTGACGTCACACTCAAAACAAGCAACATGGCAGCTGTCTGATTATAAATGCGTCACAGAACACCATCCTGTGTAATAAAATAGACAAATACTATGAAGACAACGAGTATAAAGACAACCTAGTTTCACTATGACAACGGTCTTACTGAATATTTCCCTACGATCATCCTGAATTTTTTCCAAAAGCGGCCGTGATAAAGCTTTACTTCCTGTATCCAGCAGGCCCCGCCTCCTTCATATTGAATGAACCCAGAATCTTTTTTTTTTTTTTTTTTTTNTTTTTTTTTTTTTTTTTTTTAACCAGATCTCATCACTTATTGCTGACTTAGTTTTTTCTTTGAGCATTTTTTGGCGTGAACTCCTACAAATATTTGCAAAACTCGCATCGCATTTGGTGTAATTACATGTACCACGACAAATTCTCATCCGAAAAACTCGCACTTCCGTGTCATTTATTCGCATTGCTCTTGGTGTGCAAGGCCTTAAGACTAAACACTTCACTGCCACTTGCTGGTCAGAGAGGTGTGTTACAACAAACCTGACAGCTACAGAGTGATCAGATTTAAACTAGCCACTCCACCCCTCCACCCCTCCACCCCACCCTGCCGCACTCATCACACCTCTTGCAGTTTGTCTACAAGTAAACTGTGAATGCAAATTCTGAGAGTGAATAAGTTTTACCGGCTTCCTCCACGGCTGATCTCATCTCCATGGAGCTCATGGTCCCCGATTTATCCACGTCCCTCTCACGGTAAAGATTCTGCAAAAACAAACACCACACGGCCGAAAATGATTTTATATATATAAAACTTACACATCAGCAATCAAACTACATAAATCTGAGCTGAACTCTTAACGAAAGTCTGAGCAACAAAACTATGTTTGTGTTTGTTAGCGCTGGTCCTGAAGGCCTTTTACTCATAAGTCACAATATAATGTGATTGTCTCAGTCGGTCTACTTTACATTATTAAGAAAAACACATAAAATCCACCCACAAATAGAAAACATCTCCCTGCTCACTTTTGTTAATAAAGTTATTTTGAACGGGAGTTGCCACTTGTCGTAAATAGGCGACCATATCTGAAACATGAACAGGAATAGCTAGTTATTGAAAAAAAAAATGGATGAAAGTTATCCAGGGAGCAAGAAGCAAAGATGTTAAAATGCAAGTCATCTGATATTATCATCCAAAAAGGGACAGACTTAGTAATTTGGGGGCCTGAGACTCACCCAGGTTTTCCTAACTGGATATATTGTTGGTTTTCAAAGTTAAATCTGTGTGGATCAAAATTTTAAAAATGCAGGAAGCTACTAACAGTAGACAACAACTAAATCTGATTTATTAATAAGCTCTGAAGGCATTTCAGTTTACAGGATTACAGGATCCTTTATTTTTAGACGCTGTAAATTTGAGCTAAATTTAGTAAGAGTTGATGAAAAATCAAAGTTTCCTCTGACGACCGTCTCATTCGTCTGGGAAAGTTCTTGGCTTTTGGACCAAGTCTGTGCAGTCTATGAAATTAATATTATATGTGAGAATAAAAGATGATTTATAAGTATTGCATCAAATAATAATTTTATATTTATAGTTACTGAGGGCCCTCTTAACTGGGGGTCCAAGGTAAATGCCTGTCTTGCTTTACAGTAAAGTCTGCCCCTGTATCCAGATAACAAGTCCAGATGCAGAGGTTGAATTCTGATGGTGTAAAGAGGTCGTGAGGAACAGATCAGTCTGGATCAGATCTGACTCACCAGGTATTTCTCGATCTTGGTCCACAGAATTTTAAACTCCACTAGACCCAGTTTGCCAGTGCCGTCTTTCTGCGGAAACACTCAGGAAAACCATGATCTGGTTTATTGAACCAGGTTCATTTTAAAAATTCTTGATTTTCTTTTGATTCTAAAATTATGTTTACCTTAAATATCTAAAAAAAAAAAAAAAAAAAAAAAAAAAAAAAAAAAAAAAAAAAAAAAAAAAANAATTTAATGTGAATGGGTTCTAGAAATTTCCTGATTTTCTTGTCAATTCCATGAAATTGATTCTAGACCATTCTAAAAATAATTTTAGGGGGAGAAACATTACAAGTAAAAAAAAAAAAATGTTGACTCAACATTTTGATTGGCTGTGCCCCCTCGCTGGAAGGAGGNTAAAAAAAAAAAAATGTTGACTCAACATTTTGATTGGCTGTGCCCCCTCGCTGGAAGGAGGGGAACTTTGTGGTGGAAGGATACATCCAGCAGGTTGACCATGTTGCGACATGTCTCCTTGCTGAAGCCGCTTGTCTGGATATCGTCTCCTGTTAAAGACACCAGGGAGCCAATCAGATGCAGGTTAGCGATGACCAGAAAACATGACAGAAGATAATTTCGTCAAAAAGATTTTTTTTTGTTTCCAAATTTTTTCAAAAGAAAAACAATGTTTCACAAAAAAAACAACAAACATCCTAGTCAGATTTTGACAATGAAATTTTGATTTGCTGGCATGAAATATGGAAACTTAATAAAGTGTTTTACATAATATTTTCGGGTGATGAATGGGGGAGGGGGGAGGGCAATGAGGTTATGCCCTCTCTGAGTATATGTTCAGAACATCCAGCATGCTAGTACAACATGCTAATATGCTAATTTTAACATGTTATCATGCTTTGTTAGCATTAAGGTACAGTTGAAGCCGATGGGAATTTATTTAGTGATTGTTTTTAAGGTATTCTGTAATGAACTAAAGCATTAGACAAGTATAAGTGTTTTGACCTGCTGGTGGCGCTAGATGAAAAGTCAATGAATCATTAAAGTCATTAGGACTCATAACTTCCCCCGGAGACCGTGAATGAACCAAATTTCATGACAATCCATCCATCCAGTAGTTGAGATATTACCATCTGGATAGACAGATGCTATGATGCTAACACGGCTAACATTTACATTAATCTACAAACCACATGCTGTGAAATTTAAAAAAAAAAAAAAGAAAGAAAATCAATATAAAGGACGAAAAATACTCCGGGAAAAAGACTGTGTACTTGTAGGAGTTGTGACATCACTGTTACAGACCACGAGGTGGATTTATTTTTCCTCCACCCTCGAAACGCAAACGTGGGTTCGTGGNCTGTTACAGACCACGAGGTGGATTTATTTTTCCTCCACCCTCGAAACGCAAACGTGGGTTCGTGGGTTTCTTACGTTTGGTCACCACTTTGTTGAGGATCCTGTGGAGCTCGGTGTCTGAGATCTCACAGTCCTGCAGCACAGAAACCAGCAGAACGTCAGGACAACCAGAACCACGTCACACGTTCAACCGCTTCTAAAGAGTCCACACCAGCTCACCTGACCGGCCAGCTGTCCAAACAGCGCTTTGAACCTGACGTCGACATCGTCCTCATCGATGCAAACCTGAGACACATACAATACACGTTCCCTGAGTCAGAGAAACTCGATGCTTGGCGATGAGTAAATATTTTGCTTTGCAAGAGACAACACCACTTCAGAACCTGAGGAAATAGTCTCACCTCCTCCACCTTGCAGTCGATTGGGTCGTCCAGCTCCCTGCAGGAAGAACAACATATATGAAGATTTTAGAAGACACAAACACACGGTCCAGCGATTAATCCCCACCTGTTGAATCCAGGGCTTAAAAGGACCAATTTTTCATGTTTGAGCCCACCTGCATACTGTAGGTGTAATGTTACCGACAACCAATATCCAAAACATAAACCCATATTTCAGTTTTCCAAAATCAAATGTTCAGGTGATACACCCACCTTAAAATTCTATGTTTCGCTTTCTATCTCTTATGCATGACTGTAGGAGCCATGATTGTTTAATTTCTCAGTAACAACTGTCTACTTCTGAGGCTATATTTCCTGGCGGATAAATACATCATCTTCCATGCAGCTCTGTGTTGAACCAGATAAAGTTATATCGACAAAAAACTTAATCGCAAATGATAAGTAATCCAGCACAGCGAACACAATGTGTTCGCAGTGCTGGATTATTTATGTCAAGCGCAATTTAAGTCTCTAAAAGTTGATTTTTACAGCATATTGGAATGAACCGAAACCAATGGCAGCCTGGAAGGTAGGAAAAACAATACTAAAGTTTGCCACTAAGGTAGTATATTATGGGAAAAAATGGTTGCCAGCAACGGTAGCGTGTATGTGGGTTTTATATTTTTTTGCTCAAACATGAAAAATCACCGGTTGGTCCTTTAAGTGTGTTAGCTGCAGTTTCTCTAATGTCCACTAGATGCTGCCACAAGAAAACTCCAAGTACAAATGAGTTCAGAGGTCAGGAGATAATTTCACCTCTGAACCGACCATATTCCAAAATATCCGCCTGTTTTAGTGTCTGTAAACACTTCTACTGTAACCAGAAAACTTTATTATTATTTATGTTCTCCTTGTTGTCTAATGTTTATTTGCATATTAAAACACGTGTCAGTCAATTTGTCAGAGATGGCATGTCCAATCCTGTAGTTTGAACTTTGGTTGTGGGATGGCGCATTGCACTATTAGGTCAGTGATTGTGGCTTTAAAGGATCATACCACCCATTCTGCATGTTTGAACCTAATATATTCAATTTACATACATGTAACATTACTGACAATCATTTCCCAAAGCATACTACTGGAACAGTGAATTAAAAATGTTTTTCCTACCTTCCAGACCTCCACTGGTTTCAGTTCATTCTGGTACACTATTAAAATCAACTTGTTGATACTTGAAATGTTCTTGGGATAGGTAATCCATCATCACCAACAAGACGTGTATTCAGGTTGTTTTATTTTAGAAGTTATGTAATTTTAGCATTTAAGCTCAATAAAAAGTGTGGAGTGAATGTATGCCTCCACCGGGGAATATAGTCCCCGGTGGAGTCCCCTGCGTTTATGGAAAAATTTAAAGGACCATGACTTCATAAGGCTGTGTAACTATTAGCAGGAGAAACATGGATTTTTAAGGTGGGTGTATCACTTGAATATTTGATTTTGAAAGATTAAGAGATTTTGCAAAATATCAGGAAAGCTGAAATACGGTTTTATCCTTTGGGAAATGATTGTCAGTAACGTAACATGCATGAAAATTGAATATATTAGGCTTACACATGGGAAATGGGTGGTATGGTCCTTTAAAGAAGGTGTTTTTAGGGTATTTTTGCCTTGACGGACATATTTCTCAGCGTGTTACTGTCTCAACTCCATTCAAAATTTAGACTTTCTATCTGGCTGTTTCGGTGTTTTAGCTCTCACAAGTCTTAGCCAGGCTCTGTTTTTTTTTTGTCCAGGACACCATCTTGTCTAAGGAAAGAACTTACTGAAAATCAGCTTGCTTCATAGAGAAAACTCGAACGCAGAAGTCTCCGTTCATGTGGGGTTCAAAGGTGGACGGGAGGATCAGGTACTCGCCGGGCGGCAGGCAGATGCGGTTGCTGATCTCTCGCAAGTTGATGAAGGTTTCAGACCGCGCGGCCGAGGTGTGGGTGAGGAAGAACTGTTGATTCAGATGGACGTTCCTCTGGCCAGCAGCCTGGAGGAAAAAAAAAAAACTAAATTTTGGTTTGAAATTAAGACAAGTCCAGTCTGAAGAGAATTTAAACCATCAGACCTAAGATTTCAGGAATGCATCTCAAACTCCTATAGAGAATTATAATTAATGTTAATGACTTTTTAAAGCTCCTACTGACAGATTAGAAACATGTCAGAAGAATACGGATAATTAAGCAAAATGTTGAGCAACAAATTGCATATAAGGTTTTGTTTTTCCAAAAGAGGAATGGTTGTAGTTGTCATGCGTGTTGACCAGCAAAGCAATGTGACGGTTGTCACCATATCCGTCTTTGTACCTCATCAGGAACCTGTAACAGAAGAAAGACGAGGATTTAGGAAGAAGTTTTACAGCAGCAGGGTCATCAAAGACGCTGAAACCCAAAACGACTTGCTGACCTCATAGATGGCAAATCCAATCGTGTGCATGTCCTCTCCCTCCTTCCTCATGCGTCTGCGGTTCTTCTGGATCAGACCGACCACCAGGCTGCATCCGTTCTCGCCGTCATCCGGGTCATCATCCTCTTCCTCCAGCTTGATCACGAACTGAGGGTTCATCCAAAATGTGTCTGCGGGTCACAAACGCAGAAGCTGCAGGTTTTTAAATCAAAGCTCGATGGGCGGAGTTTAGCAGTTAGAAAACATTCAACAGCCAATCAGAGTCCAGATAGACTGCTGCCACAGCATGTCATTGGACAAACTGTATATACCAAGAGAAATACATAGTACCCTCAAAGTACTCATGATGTACCTCACATGATGCATGTGTAATAAAAATCCCCTTATAGTAAAGTAGTACCGATATAGCCTAGTACTCATGTCATACACTCCAGTTCCCATGGAGTACCCTTATAATTCCCATTTACTATCCATGTACTATTATTATGGTATTCGCATAGTACCCTTGTACTAGTACCCTTTAGTACCTTTCTAATACCAATTAAGTATCCTTATACTACTGATGTAATACTCTTCTAGTCTCTGCTACTCATGTACCATACTGAGAGTAACAAGTGCTACTCTAATAATAATCATTTAGTATCCTATAGTTCCTATATAACACTCTTCTAGTACTTCAGTTGTGCCTTTAAATTACCAAACTAGTATTGTTTTAGTAATCATATATTATCCTTATAGTATTCATGTAGTACTCTTACAGTACCCTTTTACTACATAATATGTAGTATCCTTACATTACCCATGTAGTACTAGTTTGTACCCAGTCGTGGGACAGTGATGTTGTATTTGTATTAAAGGACCATACTGGTGATTTGCATATTTAAGCCCAATAAATACAACCTGCATATACGCTACATTACTGCCAACCACTTTCCTAAACATAAAGCCATGTTTTATATTTCCTGTTATTTTACCAAATCCCTTAAACTTTCAAAATCAAATTTTAAGGTAATACACCCACCTTAAAGATTAATGTTCTGCCTGCTAATGTGTACGTCCGAATGCAGAAAGGACGGTCATTTTAAATTTCTCAGTAAAAGCCGTTTTCTCCTGGGACTATATTCCCTGGCGGAGATATACATTTTCTTGCGTGTAGCTCTGTGTTGGATCGGTTAAAGTAAAGTTATTTCGACAAAAAAGACTGACATTTGTTTTGCTGTGATAGATTATTTATCTCAAACAGTTTCAATCTCTACAAGTTGATTTTAATAGTACTGGAATGACCTGAAACCAGTGGCAGTCTGGAAGGTAGGAAAAACAATTCTAATAAGTACATCTCCAGTTTTATGGTTTGGAAAATGGTTGGCAGTCATGTACCGTGTACATGTTTTTATTGGGCTCAAAACGTGAAAAATCCCCAGTATGCTCCTTGTAAATATGAAGTATTTCTGAACTGGGTTGAAATTCCTAAACCAATTCGACATCAGGTAATGACAGAACTTAAAGTACGGGTGGAGATTCAGAAAATTTGAACCTTGAAAAAATTTGCCATTGTGCCCATATCTGTGGTGGGACTCATTAAACCTGCTGACCAGTCAACCCCCCCACCAGAACCCAGAAATTAACCAGAACCACTAACTGGGGTAGTTCCTGCAGCCACCAGCCGTGGATCCTCTTCTCCAGCTTCCATCAAAGGTGGACAGAGACCACTTGGCATAGGAATCGTCAGTCAGGGCGTCAGGGGTCAGGTTACAGATCTCCAGCCGAGAGTAATGCAGCACAAAGTCAGAGAAACTCATCCTGGAAGACACAGCACAGGGTTTATGATCGCCCACAGGAGGCGACGTACAGGAAAGAGGTGGTAGTGTTTTTTTTTGTTTTTTTTTACCAGAACTCTCCATCCTCTGAGCGATGGCTTAGGCGTTCTCTGTCCTCGTCACTGATCTGACTCCACTCCCCCGAACTGTCAGAACACAAAACGCCATCAATCACTGACAGGAAGTAACCATGTATACAGAAGGAACGACATCGGATTAAAGTCGATATTGACGTTTAATCAAGTTCACACACTGACACCTGTAAAGTCATACAAATAATGTCAGCGTACAATGGGGATAAAACATGTTCTATATAAACAAAACTTGTACAGTACTTGAAGTGTTTCATCACATTTACCGTCAGCAACCTTAACTGCGTTTTCCAATCGAGCTGCTGTCACCACAATTTGTCGCCCTGCTGAGGTGAGTCATAGGGCGAGCCTCTGACTCACTTCAACCCTTTGGATCACTAATAAGCCTAGCAATGATATGACCATGTGTTTTCTAAGGTATTGTGTGCTTTGTGAAGCTGCTGAGTGTTGAAAAAAACTGACTGTCAGTGAACGCATCTCTGCTGAGGTTTGGATATTGTTTACTTTGTTTTGTGGAAGCAGTTTTATTCCCTCCTGCTGTCAGTCGGCTTTTCAGTATTTTCATCATGTTTGAGAGATAGTTTTTTTTTTTTTTTAACTTCCTGTATTGTAATGTTGGGGTTACCTACTTATCACTCCAGGGGCCAGTCCACTCCACCTGGCCCCAGGGGTTTCTGACCCGGATCAGCTTCACCATGTCACCACGATACTCCACCTGCAGCAAATCACACACAAAGGACATGCAACTTTACACCTGACGGGATGACAAACATCCCTTTAAATGCACCAATAGGAGGCCGGTGTTCTCACCTGGCCTGCACCAGTCAAAGAGTAGGCATGGCCTTTCACCAGCTTCCGGGATGTGATAGCCTCCGAGTCGGCCGAGCTTGTGATCTAAAACAGAACGTAACTTTTGTAAAACACACCATCTAAGTACACGCCATACCACGTGCTATCCTTTACAGTAACATCATTATAGTCAACTAGTGCAGTGCCCATTGAAAATGTGCGTGTTTGTACCAGGCCAGCCTTCATGGTGTGCACTGCAGCCTGCCATAAATGCCTGTGGAACAGAACATCTGCTGCTGTGCCTGGACGGTATCCTGCCACGCAGACTACTTTTTAGCTCAATTTGAGAACCGCTCATCCAAACAACTTCACACACTGCACGTCCTTGGGTCCTGAGCAATAAACCTGCTGAATATCAACTTCATACAATGCCAGGTTCTAGAGATGTTTGTGCTACAGATAGACGAACGGACAGTTGGACAGAGATTTCTATCTTTATAGTTAAAATTACAGTTAAGGTGTATCCATGAAGCATGTAGTCCTTAGAGCTTAGCCTATCTTCAAAACACACCAAAGCCAAATTTTTAATATTTTAATAATTGGTGCCTCTTAAATGAGGTGAAAGCCCCTAACTACAAAAACTGGATTAACATAAGGGAATTCATCTGTAGATAATTAAGATTTTTAATTAAAAAAAAAAACAAAAAAAAAAACTAAGAGACAAAGACCCTTAGTATTGAATGAACAACGCACGCATGACAACCCTTTATTGTAAAATGTGCATCGGTTTCTCCACTAAACTTTTAAGCATATCAAGCAGCCGCAATTGAGAGAAAGAGAGAGAGAGAGACACAGAGAGAGAGAGAGAGAGAGAGAGAGAGAGAGAGAGAGAGNAAGAGAGAGAGAGAGACACAGAGAGAGAGAGAGAGAGAGAGAGAGAGAGAGAGAGAGAGGATCCATCTGGCTCGATAATTGAAATTAGCCTTACCTGAATGCGTTCATCCGATGAAAAGCTGAGATACCTGCTGCAGGTAAACAACCTGCTCTTATAAGGCCCATCCTCGCTACGTTTTAGGTACCAGGAAATAAGTGTGATGAAATTAAAGAGGCGCTGTGAGTTTTAGAGTGCACACAGCATACTCACAGACAAGCACGTATGCTGTCTACAGCCAATCAGGTTCATCCTGTCAGCTGATGATGGTGACCTACAGCACAAACCCTAACCCTAACCCTTTACACAAAATGTTTTAATGCTTTATCTCCCACAGGCTTAATGTTGGATTTTAGAACTGGCCAGTGTAAAGATTAGCGTGAACATCTCCAGTTATCTAAATTGTCACACAATCACAAACCCCCAACCCCCCCNGCCACCCCCCAGAGTGTACCAACACCTCTCCTGGTACTCATCTTAGTACCAGATTCAAAACATTATATGCACCCCTGATTACATATCTGTGCATAATGTGTTCACTTGTACCATCCAGCAGCCTCACAGTACCTGTGTAGTAACTAGTTCTCAAGTTCTCGTTATGTTCTATCAGGGTCTGTTATTCTCACATCTATAGCACAGCACATTCCCCTTACGTTCTAGCACCGTTCTCTTAGCCTTATGACTACGTGTATAACAGCATGTCTTCCCTGTGTTCTAGTGGGATCCTGCAGCTGTAGAACAGCTTGGGTTCTCTTTGTGTTCTAGCAGGGTTCTATTAGGCTTACGTCTATAGAACAGCCCATGAGCGACCCACGTTTCAGGGCCTCCTGGATGATGCGGAACAGACTTGGGCTCGGGTTGCGAAGCTCATGGACTTCAGCGATTCCTCCGGTAAAATCTTCGAAGCCCTCGGTGGTGGATCCTCCAGAGAGAGCCTCGTAACAGCCGTTCACCCTTTAAGAACCAAATATGAGTCAGCACGATGAACTCTGACAGATCTTGAGAGCTCTTGAGATCTCACTTTAGCTAATGTTAACAAGCTGATGACATTGATCTACAGCATACCTGTCAGCATTGAGCTTTGAAAATATGAGGTAAGTAACATTTGATGCAGATCTGTCCTTCTGTGATCACATCAATAATGTTAGCAGGATTGCCTATTTTCACCTCCACAATATATCTAGGATTAGACAGTTCTTGGCTACCAGATGCAGAGACTTTAGTTCACGCTTTTTTTAACCTCTAGACTCAATTACTGTAATGTACTTTTCTCTGGCTTAAGTTCTACTGCTCTGAAAAAGCTGCAGCTTGTTCAAAACACTGCAGCTCAGAGCTAAACTAGAACCCATAAATTCAAACATATCACACCTGTCTTAGCCTCCCAACACTGGCTTCCTATTAATGCCAGGGCCGACTTTAAGGTTTTCCTTGCTTATAAAATACTGCACAGCCTGGCCCCATTATAGATACAGAACCTTATTATCCAAATGTCCCTCCGCATCCTTTGAGATCCCAGGAGGCAGACCTGCTCGTTATCCCAAAAACCAAGACAAAATCCTGAGGAAACTCAGCCTTCTCCTACTGCTGAATAAACTCCCTGCAGCGCTAAAAGATGCTGACTCGATTGAAATGTTTAAATCCCAACTCAAAACCCTCCTATTCTCATCACGTTTTGAATGAGCATAACCCTCCATACAACAGGAGGTAGGCGTGGCCTCTGTGGTGTGGAATAGTGAAAAGCCAGCCTATGTCTACGCTAGGTTTAGTTAGCCTTAGCTCAGCCTCAGCCTAAGTCTACACTAGGTTTAGTTAGCCTTAGCTCAGCCTCAGCCTATGTCTACACTAGGTTTAGTTAACCTTAGCTCAGCCTATGTCTATGCTAGGTTGAGTTAGCCTTAGCTCAGCCTACCTCTATGCTAGGTTTAGTTAACCTTAGCTCAGCCTATGTCTATGCTAGGTTTAGTTAGCCTTAACTCAGCCTACGTCTATACTAGGTTTAGTTAGCCTTAGCTCAGCCTACTTCTATGCTAGGTTTAGTTAGCCTTTGCTCAGCCTACCTCTATGCTAGGTATAGTTAGCCTTTGCTCAGCCTATGTCTATGCTAAATTTAGTTAGCCTTAATTCAGCCTACATATATGCTAGGTTTAGTTAGCCTTAGCTCAGCTTATGTCTATGCTAGGTTTAGTTAGCCTTAGCTCAGCTTATGTCTATGCTAGGTTTAGTTAGCCTTAGCTCAGCCTATGTCTATGCTAGATGTAGTTAGCCTTAACTCAGCCTATGTCTATACTAGGTTTAGTTAGCCTTAACTCAGCCTACATCTATGCTAGGTTTAGTTAGCCTTAGCTTAGCCTATGTCTGTGCTAGCTCAGCAGTGTGAGTGTAGCAGGTGGAGGAGCTCACCATTTACCTGTCAGGCTTTTTGTAGTCTCACATGATTTGTGCTAATTGCCATTTCCCATTCGCATCTTGCTAACTCACTTCTCTCATTCTGTTTGGATATGTGTACCCTCCTGCTGTTGGTGTCCTGAAGCTCAGCTGTACTAGCCTGTCTGCTGTGTGTCCAGCTGTCTCTCTCCCATGTGACACATTTTAGTCATCATAACGTTGTTTTTATATTGACTAAACTGACACTGGATTGTTATTTGCTGTTCATATTATTCTGTAATGTTTTCTTATTTTAGATCTTTGTAATTTACCTGTTTCTANTTATTTGCTGTTCATATTATTCTGTAATGTTTTCTTATTTTAGATCTTTGTAATTTACCTGTTTCTACACCTGTGGCTCCTACTGCACACCCAGTCGTTTGAGGAGAGAGAATCTCTCTTTGAGCAGCCTCTCCTGAGTTTCTTCTATTTTTCTTACACAATAAGGTTCTTAGGGAGTTTTACCTCGTCTTCTTAGAGACTTGGGCTGGTCGGGAACTGTTAATGTGCGGGTCTGTAAAGCCCTTTGAGACACTGGATGTGATAATGGCCTATACAAATAAACTTGACNATGTGCGGGTCTGTAAAGCCCTTTGAGACACTGGATGTGATAATGGCCTATACAAATAAACTTGACTTTTATATAGTATTACTGTACAGCAAGGCAGGGCTGAGCGACTCCCTGAACAAACAAAATGAGAAGAATGCAACGAGCGGCGATGAGGGTGTGTCAGGACTAAACACACCTGAGACACAACAGACAAAACCCTGCAGAGCTAAACATATCTCACACACACACATCACAGTATATTAATCACAACTTACCGATGCAAATAGCACAGTGCACCCATATATAGGTATACTGTTACCAAGCTACAAGAGTTGATTGATAAATAATGAGCCTCTCATAGAAAGCTCTAACTCAGCGGTGTTGCAGCTCTTTATTTTCTGACATAATCTCCTCCTAATTCCACATGCTTCTGTCACGATGCTGGAGGGATTTATCCCCCCCCCCCCANCCAAAAAAAAATCCTCCACAACTTATAAGAAGTCATCATCTGAGGCCAAACCAGTTCCATCTAAAGCCTTTTTTCATGTTTGGGAAGGGTGAAAGTCTCACAGGCCAAATTAGGTGAGCAGAGTGGCTGTTGAACTACCTCAGGGTAGGTGTGGGTGGAAATGTTTTGTTTGCTGAACAGAAAGATCTGGTTTCACCGCCTGCAGGGCTTTTATATGCTGCTGAAATATTAAACCTGTCATTGTGCTGAAAAAGAAAAGGAGGAGGAGGAAGAGCTCTTAGTGACGATGTAACGATGATGTAACAGAGCAAACCCCTCGCAGTACTCATGCCACATTTTTTTCCCTCATTTATCTAAATTAAAGTCAAGCTTTTTATGCATATTTTCCATCTTCCATTTTCCGAGATGGAAAAAAAAGCCAGACAGACTTTTCTGCTGGTGACAGAGACGTTGCAGTGTTCTCAATAGGAAAGTGTTGGAAAGAATAAACATCCTATTTTTAGCCCTAATAGTGGGGCTAAAAATGTAAAACACTGTCCTGTGGGTGTTGCTAGAGAAATGAAAAGGGTTCATCCTCTGGGATGCAGGATTTTGTACATTTTGTGACTTTTCTTTGAAAAAGTAGAGCTTTTGACTCTGGGGGAAGATCAGGTGGAAAACTCATTCTCAACAGGTAAATTAATATCCAAACGTGTTGAGAGGTGAGATCTGGATCAAAGAAATCACAGAGGAACATCCAGTAGGAGAAACAGAGCTACTTTGGACTGGAAGGAGTCTCTGAGAACTTGGTTTAGACCGGAGGGTGTCTTTAAGGACTTGGTTGGTCCTGGACCTGAATCTGGGCTTACTTGGCGTAGGCTTTCTCCAGCAGGGCGCTCCAGAACTCCCTCCCCTCTGCCGAGTGGACGAACAGCAGCTCTCCATCTTTGACCGGCAGACGGTCGTCGATCACCACGTCCACCCACTCACCAAACTGCCAGAACTGAGGAGGAGACAACAACTGTGTGTAGTATGTGTGTACTTCTGCAGGGGTATGTGCCAGTGCGTACTGTGTGTATGTGCGTAGTTGATCTGCAGGGTTGTGGGTCCGTGTGTACTGTGTGCAGTATGTGTGTAGTTGTTCTGCAGGGTTGTGGGTCCGTGTGTACTGTGTGTAGTATGTG
The DNA here is from genome assembly GCA_014773175.1 of Lucifuga dentata. Classification (NCBI taxonomy): domain Eukaryota; kingdom Metazoa; phylum Chordata; class Actinopteri; order Ophidiiformes; family Bythitidae; genus Lucifuga; species Lucifuga dentata. The sequence goes on from VXCM01008452.1 coordinate 14,899, forward strand.
TGTAGTTGTTCTGCAGGGTTGTGGGTCAGTGTGTACTGTGTGTAGTATGTGTGTAGTTGTTCTGCAGGGTTGTGGGTCAGTGTGTACTGTGTGTAGTACTTGTGTGTACCTGGAAGTGGAAGATTCCGGCGTACTCTCCATTCTGGAAACTCTGGTCTTGCGGGACAACCCGAGCCAGAACTTCCTTGTTGAGCGTTAAAGACGCGATGGCGGCGAGCAGCCAGCAGTCACCTACAGGAAATGATACACAAGGGGGTGGAGCTTAGCCTGCAGGTCCTATAATGAATGCCAGAAAAATCTGGAAAAAATGTTTCAACATCTTTTATACAACAGCTTAAGAGAGACTTCAGCACAGATTTTACTAAATACTGTTTAGCTCCTGATTGATTTAACTTGACAAGGAGGCAGATGAAACATGAAGGACAGGAAAGAAAAAGAGGAGGAGGAGGTAGAGAAAGGTAAAAGCAGGAGAGGAGAGACAGGTGAGTAAAGGTGGGAAGGAAAGGGACAAAAAGAGACAAGGGGGTAGGAGAGGAAAGGATGAGGAGGCACAGAACAAAATGAGGCTGCATGATAAAGATGGAAGGGAAGGAGGGGGTAGAAAAGGAAGGTGAAGAAATGAAAGAGGGTGAAAAGGGGTGAAAAGGAGGGTAGGAAGAGAGGGAGGTGGAAATGAAAGAAATGAGGCAGGGAAGTAAAGGAGGATTGATGAAAAGAGAGGAGGAGGTAGATGAAAGGAGAAAGAAAAGAAAATAAGAGGTTGGAAGGGAAGAAGGGTGTAGAATCATACAGCTGAAAGCTGATTGGTCAATCCTCAGGGCGTTTCCTGGGTTACCGCAGGTTAAACTTCACAAACCCATCATGTCTGTTTACTGTTTTCTTTTCCACAAGTCTCTCTCTCTCTCTCTCTCTCTCTCTCTCTCTCTCTCTCTCTCTCTCACTCACTCACTCACACACACTCACGCACACACACACACACACACACACACAGAATTTTCCATATCAGGTGACAGCAGCTGTGTCTCAGGCTCTGGATCCTCCGCTAAACAGATTTTTTTTTTTTATTCCTTGAAAATCTCAATAAATGACACATTCTGGAAAATTCTAGAAATTAAAATAAAATCTTTTTTTTTTTTTTAATAAAATCTGTATCAAAACAAGGCCTCAAAATAGTGGACAGAGCTGTGGAGAGACTGATGTCCATTAAAACACCGCCGTAAACGTGGGGATGAAGAAGACGTATGAGAACCCAGGACACAGACTGTACCTGACTTTAACAAGATGGACACACTCACACCCTCATTTGACTTTCAAATACTTCAGAGTTTCCAGAGAAGAGGACCTGGACGCAGACTGAGAGTGAGGACACAAACAGGAAGGAAAACACTCCCTAGAGACAGACTCTGTGGACTTGCTGAAGACAGACTGAAGAGTCTGTTCACAGACTGAAGTCAGAGTGTATGGACAGACTGTACAAACCGTGTTGGCAGACTGAAGACAAACTGTGGACAGACTCTGTGGACAGACTGTTGACACTGTGCAGAGACATAAGACAGACTGAAGACACGCTGAAGACAGACTCTGTGAACACACTGAAGACTCTGTGCAGAGACTTAAGACAAACCGAAGACAAACTGTGGGACTGTGGACAGAAGACTGACTGTTGACAGAAGACAGATTCTGTAGACAGACTGAAGACAGATTTTGTAGACAGACTTAAGACACATTGAAGACACACTGGACTTTGTAGGCAGACTTAAGACAGACTTAAGACACAAGACACACTTAAGACAGACTTAAGACACACTGAAGATATACTGAAGACAGACTTTGAGGACAGAATGAAGACAGATGACACACTGAAGACACATTGAAGACAAACTCTGTGGACAGACTGAAGACAGACTGGAGGAATTCCTGAGGGGTGATGCAGAATGTTGCTGCACAGCTAGCAAAAGTGGCTTCTCCTGTCTGAGAAGAAGAAGACAGAGAAGTGGACACTTTACGTAAAGACACGGCAAGGGACAGGTTTAGAGGCTCATGCAGGTTGTGTATTAGCTTGTTCTTTTAGCTTGTGTATTAGCTTGTTCTTTTAGCTTGTGTATTAGCTTGT